>JAWPHD010007230.1:0-132003 GCA_037043455.1 Cyrtodaria siliqua
TGTCATTCACTCATTCTGCCTGTCCGTCCATCCGCAAAACATGGATCCTGCGGTTGTGGATTAATGTTTGTGAATGCATGGAAGAGGTTGTGGACGAGTCTGATTTTTCGCCCATTTTGTTTCTGTCTTGCACAGCTGAATCATTTAATTGTGGATAACGACTTCAGATATGAAATTTGGTAAATTTGGTATTTAAGGATTTCGGCTTATTTATTTTCGCTCTGATCCAATATATCCGCATGAAAGCCACTTCCATTTTCATTCTATCTTAAACTTAAATATCTTTTTAGACAATTTCTCGATGAAATTCAAGATAAATTTATATATAAACGAAACTAAATTGTATCAAGCACGTTACGTGGATATAACGCTGATACGCTTTACGCAAAATTGTCCCACTTTTTCAATTTAACGACCTGAAATACTTTTACGAAATTTAGTAGTCACTTAGGATAAAGCACTAATGTTTTTGTTTGTGTTTTTCTTTATCGTATCCAGTATGGCCGCCTGCTGGCCATTCTGTTTTTGTTTGTGTTTTTCTTTTTTTGTTTGTGTTTTTCTTTATCGTATCCAGTATGGCCGCCTGCTGGCCATTCTGTTTTTGTTTGTGTTTTTCTTTATCGTATCCAGTATGGCCGCCTGCTGGCCATTCTGTTTTTGTTTGTGTTTTTTTCTTTATCGTTCTGTTTTTGTTTTTTCAATAAACAGTTGTTGATACTGCGTTTGTGAAATCTGTAGGGGGCGTTTATTGCTATGCCTTAGTTGAGTATCTTGTATATAAAACATTTCAGTTGTCTACGTATTTTTACATTTATCCCATTTATTTTTACGTCAGTGCTTACATTACTCTTGTTAGCAGAATTATATTGTTTTCCTACTTTGATTACTAAAACAACATGTATCCGAAATTGGATCATCAGAACAGTTGTAATGAATATATATTATTCTTAGTGGATTGCCATTGCTAATTTTTGCTCACGTTTAGTCTATATGAATTTTCTGCTCATATTAAAAGGACACACGGCGATTTTGAAATATTTATCAACTTTATGTCTGCGTTATTCCGAGGCGTTCGTTAGAGTCTCTGGCTTCAAATCACTTGCACCTCAACGCTACATGGGTTCGATCCCTCATGGGCCTTGTCATCGTTATGCGAGGAAGATATCCAGCCGGCTTACGGAATGTCGGTGGTTCTACCCAGGTGCCCGCTCGTGCACGAAAATTGCCAACAGGGGCACCCGGGGTCTTCCTCCACCAACGGAGACGGGAAAGTCGTCATATGACCTTAGTTGTTGGTGAGACTATAAAATACATTCAGTCTTCGTTATTCTACCGTAGGTCTAACATGTTTTTTAAATTATTTGTGAATGTAATCAACAATATGTTATATCCAAAAACAATTTATTTTAACTGTTCATATCATTATTTATAATGAGTTTGCATATATACAAGTTATGTAGGAAAGTTAACGGGACGTTGCTGGTTTACATAATCAAGATCGCCGTGTGGGACACTTTAAACTAAAAATGATGCATTTTATAATCATAAAACAAGTGAAAGCATACGTGTTCTCAAGTGCCTACTCTTAAGTGTTCATATTAGCAAAGTATTAACAATGCTGATGGTGTTACATAATTACCGTATCCTTTATAAATCACTGTTGTTTGGGGCGTTTCTTTTAGCCAAGGTTTTTCGGCATTAACATGAGCAATTTTATAAATACGTAAATATATACATAATTTATATATCATTAGAACTGGAAATTTTGGTGGTAAGTAAAAATACCTTACTTTTTAAAATCGGTTGAGAAATCAATATTTTACAGACAAAAATGCTTTTTGGTGGGGCTTTTCCCATTTAAATTCCTTATGGCTGGTGCAGTAGAAAATTAAGAAATCTCAAATAAGTTCTAACTGAACTTATTTGCCCTAATATTTCGCTATAAAACTTTCAGAGTGTCTTAATTTACGTTTGTCCAACACATTTTAACATTTTTGGATGAAAAAAGAATTTTTTTCTTCAATTTTTTCAAGCAGCAGAAGTTTGCATTGAAAATGCACTATCAAAAACAATTTTGGATGTGCAAATTTTATTTCTCAACCGATTTTGAAAAGTAAGGTATATTTATTTACCACTAAATATATCCCGTTCACTGATATACATTTTATTTAGGTCCTAGTTCAATTTTGTCTTAAAAGTCCAAAAAACCTTTGGCTGAAACAATAGTAATGTGGAAAACCGCGGAAATAGTCGTACCAGTAGTTAATAATAATGTATTCCGAGTAACGAATAACTACATGTCTTCCCACTGTTAACAATGCATTGATTCTATTTTGAGATATTTACGGGACGTACAATTTGCATAATAATAAATCAGAGTTGTTCCCAATACGCAATATTAATAAACAATATATTAATTAATAAAACGAATAATAATAATAAAGCATTAATGATGTATTTGCCTTTGTTGCCGTTGTTTAGTCTAATTTTGTTTTAATGGCAGTCAAGTATATATTTCGACAGTTTTCTTCTCAAAGAAACAACTGGTAACAATCCTTGACAGAAACCCCCTTCTCCGTCTAATTAAACAAGAACAATCAGTAGAACCGCTGGATGCTCCCCGAAATATATCATCAACTTATCATATGGCCATGAATCACCCAGCAGTTTTCAATTTGCAGTTCCATTAGTAGTTTTTGAACTACGATCCGGACACGAATTATAAGTATAAAATTACAAAGGGCAATAACTCTTATTTGAATAAAGAGTTATGGTTATTGTACTAAGCACTACTCTCATTGCCCTCTATTATTGTGTGAAGTTTCATTGCAGTCACTTAGTAGTTTTTGAGTTATACTCCGGACAGTAATTATAAGTATAAATATACAAAGGGCAATATTTCTAATTTGAATGAAGATAGTGTTATTGTTCTTATGCTCTGCACTTCCTCTCATTGCCCTCTATCGCTGTATGAAGTTTCATTGCAGTCCCATTAGTAGCTTTTGAGTAGAGTTAAAGGTATACAATTACAAAGAACAATAACTCTATTTTGAATTAAGATAGAGTTATAGTTCTTATACTCTGCACTTCCTCTCACTGTTCTCTCTTTAAATACTTCCGGTTAACAGTCAACAATACAAATATTGCAAAGAAAATAAACCGATCAACATCGCTTAAAACAAGACACGACGTCACCAAAAGCTGGTAAAAAGTACTTCAATGTCACGTGCCAAGATTTAATTGAGAGGAATAAGGATTTACGGACTGTGACGAAATTGTGGACAATATAGTAAGTGACATGTCGGAGCTCAAATCAGGATCTTGATGAAACTGACAAAATTGCCATAAGCGTTGACAGCGTTGTGCTTCCTGTGATGACCGCGGTCATTGGTAAATCATTATAAACATTTGAAGGTTCCCCTAAGGTGACTCAAATGAAAACCGGTATTCGAAAGAACGCCTATAACATTGACCGCCTTAAGCAGTATGGCCGGAGGGAAAATCTGCACATAATAGGGGTAAAAGTAATAGGGGTAAAAGAAGTCCTAAGTGAGAACGTGAAGGAGACCGTTATTGTCATTGCTACTAAGATGGGGGTCGAGTTGCATCCGGCTACTATTAACGTGTGCCATAGAGCAGGAAAGAAAGGTGACAGAGACACATCCTTTACCGTTTCGTATCACGGGATACCAAACATACCCTTCTTAAGGAAAAGAAAAAGATGAAAGATAGTGTAACATATAAGAATGTATTTTTGTTCGATGACCTCACACCTGCTAGAACTAGGCTTTTCCATTATGTGAAGCAGCTGCCCAATGTAAAATCTGTATACACGAGAGGGGGTATTGCACTGCGTCATGACAGATGATAAGAAAGTCACCGTGGAATCGCCCGACGACCGTTCAAACTCGGTTTGAATGAATTTTCAATCTATAGGACCGTCAAAGAGGAGAAGACGAAAAGTAGAACATGGAGCCGCTCTCGCTGAAGATGTCCTAAAATTATTGACTTTAAACGTGTGCACATTAATTCCTAAACTAAAATCGCAGATCTTGAAGACTTTATTGCTGATTATGATTTTATATGTCCGTGTGAAACTAAGATTGACAACTATGACACTGTAAACATTCCTAACTATACATTATTTACTCCCAATAGAACTGTTTTGAAAAATAGAATTTCAGGCGGGTTGGCGTTGCTTGTCAAAAATGACTTGTGTAAATGTGTTGATATTTTAAAAGGCGAGTCACCTGATGTACTGTGGTTTAAAGTTAAACAACCGTTAGTGTTTGATGACATTTTAAAAGGTGTTACCTATATTTTGTCCGAGGGATCCAATTATAGCACTATTGACTCTTTTGATGTTATTGAACAAAATAGAGTATGAAAATGGACTTTTGGAAACGGCCGAGCACGACACATACGAAATATTGCAGGCTCGGTTTGATTGAGACTGTTCATGAGCGGTAGTTTCATGAGCGGTAGTAAAATTAGCTAGCTACCGCTCACGCCCTCTAGCCCCGCTTTGAGCAGAACTCAATATTCATAAAAATCAAAAGTACAGAATTTTAACCATCCCGAAGATGGCAAGCATATGGCGGTGGATATAGCAATATTTGTATCTTTATTTCATCCCCTATATCCAGCGGCGTATGGTTCCAGGATCTAATAAAATTGTATGCCCCGAAGAGCGAAATAAACAAAAAGGAATTTAGTTGGGAGCAGCGGTTATGAAGCCTGCGTATCACAAGTAACAGTCAAAAGACTCAATTAAAAAGCAGACAACATATCCTATGAGTGGTTAAACAATACCCAGAGCCTTTTATCGGCCGTAGTAGTGGAACCACAGAATCGAAAATTAAGTAAGAAAACAAAAGAATTGAAAATGTACCACCGATCACTAAATATAAGTATCGGGCTCAGCTATCTCCAAAGATTGAATGAATAACAGTCCTGATTGCAAGCGCGGGGAGACGTTTTACTGCCGCCACACTGCACAAGCAACGCCACTGTGCTATAAAAAAAGAGTATGATAATGTACTTTGGAAGATATTTTACAGTTTACTACAAATGAAAATTTGCAAATATGCTTAACTGGTGACTTTAATGCCCGAACAGCTGAAGCTGCTGATTTTTACAACTTTTGATGCAGATTTATTAAACTCTAAATATTGATGCTACCTTTTTTAGAGGATTCTCAGCAAGTTGCAGGCAGCTTTGAATGGTATGTTCTTATACTGCAAAACTTGAAATTTAGCTGTTAATCCCAGCAAAACGAGAGTTTTAATTTTTAGTAAGTCCAATATTAAAGATAGTCCTGCTTTTGTGTATGATGGACATCCTATAGTAGTTGATACAGAGTTTAACTAATTAGGAATTATCTTTAATAACCGTGGTCAATTTTTTCAGACAAGTTCTCGCGACTGCTAAAAAACCCCAGAAAACTGGGTTTACCAATAGACATTCAACTTAAACTTTTTGACACTATGGTAGCTCCTATTTTTTTGTATTGATCAGAAGTGGGGGGCTTTGAAAATATTGATATAATTGAAGCCTTTCAGTTTAAATACTGTAAATCCATTTTGAAAGTTAAAAGTTGCACACCTAAAAGCATGGTTTGTGGTAAGGCAGGCTTCCATTAAATATTTTCATTAAGGTCAGAATGATTAGCTTTTGGGCCAAAATGTTAACTTGTAAAGAACGTAAAATATCAAACATGCTTTACAGAGTATTACATTATCTTGATTCAGCTGAAGTATACCACTCTCAGTGGTTAAATAGTATAAGAACAACAGGCAGGCAGGCAGGCAGGCAGACAGACATACAACAGACGAATGGACGGACAGACATATGCGTAGCATACCTATTAAATCCAAAAATGCGTCTCCTATAGTTGTTTTGTCGCCTGCGTAGCATGGCAGACACTTGGGGATCACTTTGTCCGTCGTCTGTCGGCCGTCGTCTGTCGTCGCCTGTCCGTCACACTTTAACCTGCAACCTAACCTTGGCCATAACTTGAAAAGTATGTGACCTGTGTTCATGAAACTTCATTCTTCATCTTAACCTAAGGAATGTTGTTACTCATATCGAATAACTCTGCCTTTCATTTTGGCAGAGGTATGCCACCTTTTATAAAACTTTTAAGCTGCAACATAACCAAGATAACTTGAAAAGTACACGGCAGGCGACACACATGTTCCGTGGAACACTCTTCTAGTTAATATTCACTAACACATATTTGGTCGATTATTCGATTAATGTTTATGCCCTGCCCTGCGGCCATATGGTGTTCACAATGTCTGTCCGTCCGTACGAAAAGGTTGTTTTTTTCAAGGTTTTCGTTAAAAAGACTCTACCTATATGTAAACCAAATGATATTAACCTTTCTAATATAAGTCATACACACGACTAAGAAAAAGTTAAAACGCAATTGTCCCCCACCCATCCCCACCCCACACCCATCTCCCCAGTTCCCCACCACACCCCACACCCACCTCCCCACTCGTTGTTGGAAATACGGACATTTTCCGATCGTATTCCTTTACTATCAGAATTCTTCGGAATATGTTTGTTGTTCAACTGAAGCGCATTGCGCATGTCCGAATCAGTGAAAAAGTAAGAAAAATCTCTTCTTACTTCACTGTCCGAACCAATCGTAAAGAAACATAAATCGCTGGAACATTTGAATGAAATAAAAGGCAGGCTTTTATTCAAGATTTTATTTTTGTCATAAATACTATATTTCAGAAATATAAAAACATGTTTCTTCATATAATACTCATACAGTAGCTATACATCTATCTCTTATTGATTTGAGCAGTTTCTTCATATGTCAACCATTATTTGTAAGATTTGCAAATATTACGTATTTTTGAGCACGTTATGAAAATGACAACAGAAACAGTTAAGAAAAGATTGAAAATCTGTCAAGAGTTAATCAATAATTTTAACATCTTTTACACTACATGTGGTTAAAACAAATACCTCAAGAATCGTTCGAAATGGATGCAAAATGTGTATACAAATACATATACAATGTTGACGTTGTCGATTTGGATAATTAACGACAGTCAAACCATGACAGCTTAAAGCAAAGGGCACTGCAGGTAGCATGTCTTACCACAAGAAATGCAATTGCTAACGAGTTGACTCAGACGTGACCAACAGGAGATAACCATAATGGCATGTGTCTGTTTTCCTGAAATGGTTTGTCAACTACAATTTATTTGTTTTCATTATTTTAAAACTGCCCCGTGTGGTTGCCGGGGTAGAATACAACCACTCCAATCTCACAAATACACCGTCACATGCAGAGGGTAGGACATCAACACCCCTCCCCACATCCCCTCCCCTATCCCCCATTCATATTCATTTTGTCATTTGTCATTTCATTCAAGGTCTTTATCCTGACACCGCGTATGCAAACGTGTAAACGTGGCTCCATCGTAAATAGAGTGTGTACTATAGAATTTGCAGCAACTCTGCAGTTCTGCATAGGACCATTCTACATATTTTATCTTGATGTACATAGAGGATGATCCTGACATGTTCATTCCTGTTAGGCGCCATATAACCTTTTATGTGCTGGTGCGCCTTAAAACACAATTCAATTCAATTATTGTAAAACTGCAGTACGTGCACATTATGTAAACTTTACCTACCTGTCGAAAAAAACGGATAAACGCATGTGTATTTAAGATCGATTGCAGATATAGCATGGTTTACTGTGTCAGGTCCTTTTATCAGCGATCCCGGAAAGTAGATAACAACGTCGAAGTATTTATGTTAACAAATAGTGTAACCATGCGGGCTTCATGAAACACGAAAACCATTACAGAGAGAATCAACTGATGAAATGGTACCATAAGGTTACGCGTAACGTTATTTTGGTAAATATATCAAAGCATGTTTTACGTTAGCGCATTTACATGTTACGCGTAACCATAATTTAGTAGACGCGTAATAATGTTTACGTTTTGACCCTGATGGCTAACCATACACGTGTGTCAAATTAGATACAATCAAGGATATTAAAATACACATATGGTTTTTATGATATGCTTTTTATGCTCCCCGAAATTTTCGAGGGAGCATATAGTTGCCGTCATGTCCGTCCGTATGTCCCTATGTATGTCCATATGTCCGTCTGTCCCGTTTTCTTATCCAGTTAACTCCTCCTACGTTTTTCATCCGATTTTCACGAAACTTCATCGGAAGTATCAGGGTGATGTCTAGTAGCGCATGTTGTCGGGAGGTTCCGGTTGAATGCTTTTAGGCGGAGTTATGGGACTTTGAAGATTTTCGAATGAAAATCTTGTCCGCTCAACTCCTCCTACGTTTTCATCCGATTTTCACGAAACTTCATAGGATGTATCAGTATGATGTCTAGACGCGCATCTTGTCGGGAGGTTTCGGTTGAATAATTTTTGGCGGAGTTAGAGGACTTTGACGTTTTTCGATTCTAAAGCTTGGCCACTCAACTCCTCCTATGTTTTTCATCCGATTTTCACGAAACGTATCAGTATGATGCCTAATAGTGCATATAATCAGGATGTTTCGGATGAATGATTTTTGGCGGAGTTATGATACTCTGAAGTTTTTCAAAGATAACCCTTGTCCGCTCAACTCCTGCTACGTTTTTCATTCAATTTTCACGAAACTTCACAGGAAGTATCAGTATGATGTCTAGTAGCGCAAATTTATCAGGACGTTCCGGTTGAATGATTTTTGGCGGAGTTACGGGACTTAGAAGTTTTTCGATTTTAAAGCTTATGTTATTTGCTGGACTAAAGCATTTATCCTCATTTCGGTATTCATTTCTCGAAGTCCATTGTGAGCATTTATTTATTACCAGGGGCTAACATACTCATTATCATTACACATGCATGTAATTGTTATATTTTAGCTAAAATTTCCATTTGTCGGAGCTAAAATGACCATGTTCATTTCAGTAGTATCATTGTGGAACTGTTATTTCGTAGCTAAAATACCCATGTTCATTTCGGTTACATCTGCAAACACTGAGGAACTGTTTAAAATTAGCTAAAATAGCAATTTAACCGAGCTAAACAAACAACCATTTCAGCTATATCGGAGATAAAATACCCATGTGCATTTCAGTAATATCCATTGCGGAGCTCAATACTCATATGAGTTTTAAGTATAAAAGATCAAATATCCATGCCCATTTCATCATAATAATCAGAGATCAAATATCCATGCCCATTTCATCAAAATAATCAGAGATCAAATATCCATGCCCATTTCATCAAAATAATCAGAGATCAAATATCCATGCCCATTTCATCATAATAATCAGATTGGTTCCATTTCGCTTTGAATCCCGCTAGGAGCTCAACTTTAAGTGAAAAAGTGTCGATTCTTACGGATGGCAGGTTTACAATACTGGTTCTACCTAGGATTAAGTGGGTGGTCTGTCTCGACCACAAAAACAAATCGACCGTCATATATAACCTAAAATGCGCTGGAAAATGACGTTAAATACCAACAAGTCTTCAACCAACCAGTTACCTCAGATGTTCAATACGTGTACCAATTATTCGTGAATATTTTACTTCCAGCACTCTTTTCGATTAACAGCGTCGATAAACCTGTGGTAACACTAAGTCGGATAGAGGCTATGAAGAGAAATATTCTACTCTCCCTCCCTTTTGTTTCATAATAAGATTTCTCTTCTAAGTCTCCATTCTGTACGTAGAACTTAAATATATTATATATATAGTACTGAAAGCTAAAATAGTCCTGTTCATTTTAATATCATATATAGGAGCTTAAATATTAGTGTTCCGTTCAGTAACACCGTGTTTAATATCTGTCATAGAATTTCCACTAATGGCGTTATGAAATCTCTTAAATGCAAATTAAATTCAAATTGAACGTGTCTTAAATTCACAATATGTATCGTAGCACGACCTACGACCTTTTTAATCTATATATTGAGCTAATAACTTTATCTCATCAATACATTTAATTTTGGCAGGCACACACACTAAGAAAGAGCTCAAGACATTAAATTCTACACATTAGATCTTAATCATTATAGTTGCTCTTAATATAATGACCTCGATCTACATCACGTGACTCCTATTGAAATTATCTTAAATTAAATTCTCTGTTTACATAGGACTTAAAATCGAACTGGAAACGGTTCGAAACGTTAAATTGGTAGGCATTTATCGACACTATGAATGTGTTAGATAAGAAAAAGTTCGTGTAAACAGTGGTTGACGTAAAATGTTTAAAGCAGTTAATACGATACAATGTAACTTGGAAGATATTACAATTTAGTAGTTCGAGATTCAATTTGTTGCCATATTCAAATTGCATTTTTTGTTACATCTACATGTCGCGGAATGATATACATTTGTTAGCTGATGCATGAAGCCAGTCGAATGATGGTGAGGTTGAAAGTTTTACTTTGCTTCATTTTATAATGGTGGAGAACTGCGTGAAGAGGTGAGTGACTGTATGATTTCTTTTTATTTTATAAATGATCAATTTTAGACCATGTCTCTAAAGCTCTATACTGGTAGGTTGAGCTCACTATTCAACTGAAATAATGAAACATACATGATTAATAAACGATATTCTTACGCTGCACTCTCGTTAGTTATTTTTATATTGAGATATTGTTTAAGTCCGTTATAAAAACTATGGCTAAATACAGTTTTAATTTACAGGTATTGTGGCTGTCATTGAACAAACATGTCAATATTGATACTTAAAGATACTAACCCGCCAAATAACGTGAAAATTACGCTACAAAACTATTTATCAAAACTCTGTCCAGGAGTTCAGATAATATAATAACGTGTATGTGCCAATTAAAAATAAAGGTTTATTCACGGTTTCTTACCCGTGATCGAATATGCGTAAAATGAATTATGAGTTGGTATCTCGTAATTCGATGCTCTAGTTTTGGGGTTTGGTGGCTGGTTAAAACTGTTTATAGTGTGTCTATAGAGTTTGAATTATCAAAATCTGTCGTCCGTAGGTTTAGAAACCATGTACAGATGTTGTAAAATTTGGCTGTTGTTGGCGGGATAGCTACTTTAAAAATATGCGCTTTTACAAACTGAATATTAAAAATATTAAACTAGTTCGAAACTAATGACGTTGGTAGATAGATAATATATGCTTATACTGCAGTAACTATTTACTAAAATATATGGTAAAAATAACAAAGAAAACAATATAATTCAGCAACTAAGTAAATAAATCGAGGTAACCATTTCAACGCT
Source organism: Cyrtodaria siliqua (assembly GCA_037043455.1). Taxonomy (NCBI): domain Eukaryota; kingdom Metazoa; phylum Mollusca; class Bivalvia; order Adapedonta; family Hiatellidae; genus Cyrtodaria; species Cyrtodaria siliqua. The sequence continues at coordinate 11,262 of JAWPHD010007230.1, forward strand.
CGATAAATGCCTCCATATTGCAGTTTGTCCTGTCCGTTCTGAAAATGGCGTATCGATGTATAACAAGTGACGCACCAACAGTGGTGTGAACGCCGGATTGCGAATTCAACATTTTAATTGAAAAATCTAAATAAAAATGGGGAATGATTCAGGTTAAATACATGTCAGACTTATGCTTTTCGTAATATAACCTTGTGTAATGATACTGAACATGAGTGGCAAGTTCAAAGCTTTCGGACATTTGAGGAAAACACACACACTTTATCAAAGGACAGACGGACAGACGAAAATCGCCAAACTATAAGCCTGGGTTTGCTACACAATCCGGCTAAAAACTGTAAACAACGATTGCAACTATGATTAGTTACTGATTAGTTTCCATTGTTTCCATTCATAAATAGTGGGTATATTATTTATAGGCTATTATATTCACATATTTGTTTAAATTAGGGGGAAGAAGGTGATATAAGAATATTGTTTAAATATGTTCAGACACGTTGTAGACTACTCTGTAAATTGAAAGTGTCGTTTCAGATTATAATCTTTTAAAAAATTATTGAAAATCTCTGTAGGTAACACATTACACGTTAAAGTATGACAATGCCGTAGTCTCGTTACTTTAAATTACTGTCATTATAATGTCTTTACAGTCATTCACTTTTTGTTCGCCAGGTTATTTGAAGTGTAAATCAATAGCTAAACTTTAAAAAGTAACATTTTCTCTATGTACAACTTAATTTAATTGATCAGCGAGTTGTATTATAACACACCATTGACTTGGATTTATGGTAATCCAACTTTAGTCGCAGTATCGCTCCACCTTTCTCAGCGATAGTCAGCGATAGTCAGCGTTGAAGAAGAGAAAACAAACCCACAACGTTTTTCATCTGGTCTCTGCAGTTACTTCAAAACCGTTTTATACTGTGTCTCTGCAGTTATTTCAACCATTGTTATATTGTGTTTATGTTGGTCTTAGACCCTCTCTTGACTTTTCCCAACTTATTTTTTTTTTGTATATTTTGTTTGATCTTGGTCTCCGGCCTGTATATGCAGAGTTCTTCGGAGCTAATCTTCGGTCGGTCTATGCTGGGATTCCAACACATTTTATATTGTATTTGGGCTCAAACAATACAAACAAATATAACAGCATTTTCCAAAATGGCTGTCAGTTTAAATGTTTACTTCGCAATATGTATTCAGTAAGCCTATCATATATGTTGATAGTCTGTATATACTATACATGTATTGCATGTAGAATATGAAATCTGGCATCTCTCTTCAGAAACTATAGGAGTTCGTAAGCGAAATAAATTGGGTTCACACTGAATAACTTTATCCCTGACCAATTGATTATATATTGTTTATAAAAATGAGGTTTTGTATTTCAGTTAAGTGGAAACCATGGACGCCTTGAAGAAAAAAGTGGAAAGCAATAAGTCCGCCATATTGCAGGACCTTGATCTGAACAAGGATTTTCTGGCTCTCCTTACAAAGAATGGTGTCGTCGATGTCACAAACTGCGTTAAATTACAGGTAAAATTGCTCGATTATTTGTTTATAGGGTAGCCAGTCCATCGTTGTTATAGACTGCTTCACATATGGAGCGCCGCCACCGTTAAGGCATAGTATCCCGTTCGATCATATGCTGTCTTTTTCAGATAATATAACATTAACAACAATTAAGAAGACACTATATTATCTGAAGAAGACAGCACACGGTCGAACAAGATACTATGCCATAACGCAACATCAACCAGTTGCGGCGCTCCATATTCGAACTGCACGTTTATATCCGAAGCACAATTTTATATATTGTTAAGACAATGTCATTGTGTCTTCAAATGTGACGTGTGCAAAATCATTGAACCTTGCATGTTCTAGCACCTTGAAAAGGTGACTTGCTGCTCAGCTTATAAAAGAAAATGATACAGCTCAAAACACATTGGATGGACACGATACACAATGATTGCATGTGTTACCTACCATGCTAAAACACTGTGCACATATGTAAAACAAAGGCTATTTAAAAGAAAATGGTAAGAAAGCAATTAACGTGATTTGTATGTCACAACGAATTTCTGTCTTGTCTTGATTGTTATACGGGAGATATGTATGAACTAGTGTCATATTAATAAACACCTCTTCACTTTGGATTCGATAGAAACCTAAGTGAACGCTTGTTGTATACAATTGTATATGATCGACATTGAACTATGGGGTAGTACATATTCAGAAGACGTAGTGTTATTGTTATGTTTAAAGAAACTAAAACCCTCCAAATAATGATAAAATTACACTAAAAAACGTTTATTAAACTCTATCCAAGTGTTCAGGTCATAAAATGATGTATACATGTGTGTGCCGATTAAAAGTATGGGTTTATTCAACGGTTTTTAAAATACCCGTGATTGAATATGCGTAAAATGAATTATGAGTTGGTAACTCTTAATTCGAGGCTCCAGTTTTGGGGTTTGACCTGGTAAATTATATATATATCCATCGTCCTCATTAGGTTAAGAAACGGTGTATAATTGTTGTAAAATTTGGCCGTGTTAGCGGGATAGCTACTTTAATATTTTTACTACCGAGTACCATTTAGTACATTTCAATTTACTTAATCTGTTAACATTGGTAATTTTCAGCAAATCGAAGATAAAACCCAGAGAAATGAAACGTTCTTGGACATACTATTAAACACAGCTGATGACACGCTGTATCTAAAACTAATAGAATGTCTACAGAAATCTGGACAAAGCAAGTTGGCAAACAGACTCATCGACATTGGGGAGGAAATGTTGATTCTAAACCAAAGTAAGCAAGTCCACTTAAACACAAGCTTACACAAACAAAAGAAATGCCTTTTGTGGCCGCATTTGAAGTTGTTAATCCTTGCCTCAAAATGTGAGTGTTTGCACGAAGGCAGTTGACAGGGTGTATCTCATTCAACATGCAATGCATACCCCGTCTACCATTATACTCACGGTCAATGAAAACGCACCACAAAACAAATCCTTTAAAAAGTTAGAATTTAAGGCATTTTGGACAAAATATTATACAATCCATATAACGAGTCGATGTTTAACATTTTTACGTGCTTATAAGGATTTCGTGCATTCCACATTGTTGTTATGAAATGTACGTGCATTTCCGGGTTTCTTTAGTTACATCGCACTCAGATTTCATTTTCTTAAAACAAATCAATGCATTTTACTGTCAGAAGTCAAGCCATGAAAGGAGCAGTAAAACAATTGGATTTTATTCCGAGACAGATTAATGCAGCCTGAAGTTTAGTGGAACAGTTTTCTTTTTAAGATTATCCATATTAATAACAAGGTATATAACTGCGTAACTGCTTGTCATAAAAGCCTATCCAGAAACATGTAAGGCGAGTTAAGTATCACGATTCACAACTTAAATAAATAGAACATATTGGTTCAGCAGTTGTATTCCAAATGGTTTGCAAATAATCGAACAGCATAAACATATGGAGTTAAAGATGCGTTTTCGTTGATCGTCAGAATAGTTTCATCACCACCTGGCTTACGTAGTGTAAGCAATAACTCGAACATTTCATAAAAGGTTGCAAAAACATAGATTCGTTTTTAACCTTTTCCGAACATAATTTAAACTATCTTTGGTATTTTTGACTGCATAGCATTGTTTTTGAGTGGTAATTTCTCACTTAAAATACTGACGTACAATTATAGGACGAGTTTCTGAAAATTGTAGATCTATACTGTTCTAGTGAATATGTTCCAATACAATTTACAAGTTTCTTAATTTGAATTAACGATTGGACACAAATGCATTGGAAGTGCACTTCTAACATATTATTTTGAAATATTCCGAAAGCCGTTCTTTGATGCTGGAGAAAAGTACAAGATAACTATATCATACTGTAACGCTAACTAACAAAAACGACATTAGCATGATCTACCTCGAAAAATAACTGCCTCGTAGTCATATTACACTGTTAATGTATATTTCGGATGTCATAGTCGGCATTTCCAGGTTTTATAGACGTGTTTAGCAGTTATGCACGAATACAGTAGCTCTTTTAAAAAGAACAAATGCCAAACAGTGAAGATTTCTGTACACGATAAACATCTTGAACTATTTTCCGATGGGGAACAAACATGCGCTTTTTTAATGATAATACCAAACGTTAACATAAATACATACTCTACAGATATCAACATGTTTTTTATTTAACATACCTTATACAAACAAATTCTTCACCTGATGCTTTGATGACTTCATGAACATTTATAATGTTCTATACACTCGAAAACAGTTGAGAAAAGCATATCATATTAAATTAAATGAATGCGAGTGATTTTCTTTCATATATTTCATATATTTCATGTGTAAATGTTTATCCAATCCTGATGATGCAATGACTTATATCAAGTATATCATTACAGTGTACAATCACCTTGACACACAGTTGAAACAAATGAGCGAGTTCCTCTCCACAGAAGAACGCCGCGCTGGAATCTATCTAACGGAACCACAATTAGATGAAGATGATGGAAAACCTGCTTTAACTGAAGCGGAAGTATGGTTTAAAGTTCAGGAGAGCATAAAAAGATCACAGCAACAACTAGCAAGGTGTCAGTCAGTAATACAGAAGCTGCACCAAGATTGTGAAACGGTTGCCAAGCAGAATTCCGACATTGTTGAATACACTAAAGAATGTGATGCAAAAATTAAAGAAGTCTTATCTGTTGGGCGACTATCGGCAAAAAAGGCAAGTGCACCTAAAAAGACGCAAGATCTTTTTGCAAATTTGATGGACGATATCGAAAAATTAGTGAAAACAAGACGAAAAGTTATAACCATGGAAACAGAAGGCAGACGTCATTCAACGAGAATAGTCCGACAATGTAGAGACTGGCTCGAAGGAAGATCAATAGTTCTTCAAAAAGTAAATGCCTTACCTGGTCCTGGTGCGTACAGGAGTTTTGAAACACCGGGCGATGGTGAAATTACGGTTAATATTCAACGCGTTGCGCCTCCTACAAATGACAACGCCATAATGTCAATACTGGATTCTTTACAATTACTGGAAAAGGAATTACAGGCATATATACATCAAGAAGTAACACTTACTGATAAATACAGATCTGAAATTCGACGGAAACATTTGCAGAAGAGGGTGCATGGTTTTAACACACAAGGAATAGCGGATATGGAAAATGCATTGAAAAATCTGGACAAAGATCCGCAATCTTTAAAAGATAATATGGAAATGATCAAATCTAGTATTTCTGAAATCAACAGAGAGTATGGAGAATGTGTGTCTTATTTGAATAAAATAGACATAGGTGAAGAAGGCAGCGTTGCAAATTCATCTCCTATTGCTACACAAAAAGAAATAAGCCCTTCACCCCGTGATTGGCCTGCTAATTTTAAAAAGAAGACAGCCAAAATGGGTGGGAAACTGGCTAGAAGCTTAGATAACAATATACACACAGTTGGACTTACGGGTAAAGAAAGAGTCGAGCCTAACCAATTGCTGAATAAGATCAAGATGGTAGCTGTCAAACATGAAGAAATGAAAAGTGAAGAACTAAATCTGAGTTCAAAATACCGTTCAGAAATGTCTAGGAAAAAGAGAGAAATGGACATTGCCTTGCAAAAGAAGGAAGATCAAATAATGAAACTGCAAACTCAACTGAAAGAAACAGAGGCTGAAAAGGAAAAGTACAAAAAACTGTATAACGATACAAAGATAGGATACCAAAGAAACCGCGAAACAGTCACTAGCCCTAGATGAATTTAGTATGTGCAGAGAACATAAACAATAATACTCTTTGTGATTGTATAACTGGATCCACTAATCTTACTGACTAACGTGAATGTATCTATATGATAAAAATAACGACTGTGATTGCTCTTTTTTAAGACCTTCAGATAATGAATGTTCATAAATGCAAATATTTAACATTCAGCATATTTGAATGAAACTTGGCATAAACACACATGCTATGTATACATAATATTTTAGTTTTAGGTGTTGTCTTTGTTATATGCCAATACATAGTGAAAAGGGGATCGACTGGAAGCAACAAACACAAACAAGAGAGTAACGTAGCATACTCGGTTTTACTGAGTCTGTTCATGAGAGGTAATATATGGAGGATCTTACATGAGTGACTGTGTATTATTGATTTTAATAAACAAGTTTGATAAAATGATAGGATACGAGGCTCTTGCCGAGTATCCTATCTGTTTATTCAACGAGTTTCTTAAAGTCAATAATACACAGTCACGAATGTAAGATTCTGTTTATCACATAACACACCTACGACGTGATAGTTTCACTTTAATTTCACTTTAATGTTGTCAATTTTCCTTATGACGTCGTTTTGTTGTTTACATGACGTCGCTACGTTACGCGGCTGTAAATGCGTCCGCCTTACAAATAATGCGACACCTTAAACCAAATCTAACGTTACTAACATTCATTTTATGAGGTAAGATTTCAAATAATGATAAATAATTAAGTCGTCTGAACGTACCGTATGATATACTATGCAAACAATTGGGATTAAATGTTTTACTGTAAACAAACACTGTGATTCGGTCCTCATTTGCATCTGTAATACACTAGTGTATTACGAGATAAGTCAAGGCTTTATTGCACTCCCAGAAGCCATGTTATGTGATAAAACATTATAAAAAACCATATGTTACGGGTAAACTGAAATGAAGTAAACTAGCAACAGCTATTTTTAAAATATAACCAACAAATGTATTTAAATACTACAATAAAAAATATTCACTCACAGAAAATACATTAAATGGATCCAGTATTACTTCAAAATCTAATATACGAATAAAGTCCAAATAATATTGGCAAGTGTCCCTTTAATCTGAATGTTCATGTGGCCCTTTAATCAAAGTTGTCAAGTGTCCCTTTAATCAAATTTAACTTCAAATCTTTCCTGGTTTATTCATTCACAATAGTCCAAATGTCCAAATAATCCACTATCACTTTTGTTATAGATGAGCACAATAATTGTTTATCCTCTCGCAATATATTTTAATTCACACAAACCAATATTTTGTAAATTCTCCCATAATTAACCAGATACTCCACTTTGAATACTGATACTGAAACCAAACAATAACCCGAAACTCTAGAATGTCATAGAACATTTAGAATATTCCAGTAAGAAAAACAAGTTATTTTAAATAACCTTAACAGTCATATTATGCCTCATAGAAGGCCATAGACCTTTTAGAATAGTTCATTAATCTTAAATGAGTCATATAATGTATCACATGATGTAAACAATAATTTAGAAATTACTAGAATATGATATAAACACTGATTGTCAATCAAAACAGTCTGGCATAAAAATCAGTAGTACACAACCCAGCTATTTATATATGCGCTATTAATAGAAACAACTTGACAGCTAGTTCAATAAACATGTACACATCTTTAGCATTATATACACAAGGAGAAATTATTATTAATAATCCGAATTAGTCTTGCGTTATCATAAAGCTGTGCTGCTTGTTTATTTCTTCATTCTCTAAGGTATAAACGTAGGTATAAAACTCAAACAGGAAATGCAGAATTCACATAACACAATAAACTAAAAACACACATTCAAAACAAACAACAATCACAAGGAAAAACAGAAGCAAGTATGCGACACCACAAACATAAAACAGTGACAACAGGGTACCGCAGTGGAACGGTAAGTTAAAAAAGGCCGCGTTTTGTGTGTGTGTGTGTGTGTGTGTGTGTGTGTGTGTGTGTGGTGGTTGGGGTGGTGGGAGGGGGAGAGGTGGGGGCTAATGTGTAAAACCAGGTTCTAGGAGGTTGCACTATCCAAACACTAGGAGAAATTACTTTCTTTTTTAAAAATTAGTCTCGCGTTATCATAACACGTAAAACCAGGTTCTAGGAGGTTGCACTATCCAAATACTAGGAGAAATGTCTTTCTTTTTTCAAAATTAGTCTCACGTGATCATAACACGTTTTGTTTATTTCTTCATCCTCTAAGGTTTTATCAAGACAATCAAATATCGATATTACATTTCGGATAACACTCGGGTTTAGCCAGATTTCCAGAGCAAAGGGCGAATTTGATCATTTTTATAAATTATTTAAATTACAATCTTCAATGTTGTTTTTCCAATTTAGCAATACATACAATAATACTTTTTAAACAACTTTCAAAGATAAACGCAGGTTTAACTTCAACGAGTTAATTTGCACCAACTTCTAAGTAAGGCGCTCTATATGGATAAGTGCAACTAGTCAATAATCTTCATTTTTAAGCACGTTGATACTGAATTTGTCCTTTTAGATTTTATTTTTAGATTTTGTCTTTGTTATACTAATATGCCAACATTATAAAACCGATAACACTAGGAGAAATTATGTTTAATATTCAAAATAAGACTTGCGTTATCGTAACGATGTGCATTTTTTTTTATTCTCTAAGGTATAAAAGTAAGTATAAAAGTCAAACATGCAGCATTCACAGAACTCAGTCAGCTCAAAACACACATTCAAAACAAACCACAATCACAAGGAAAAATAGAAAAAAGTATGCGACACCAAAAAGACAAAATGACTGCCAATAGGAGTACCGCATTTGAATGGTCAGTTTCAAAAAGGCAGCCGAGGGGTTAAACCACGTTCGAGGGTGCACTAACCAAACACAAGGAGGAATAACTTTCTTTTTCAAAATAAGTCTCGCGTTATCCTAAACGTTTTGTTAATTTCTTCATCCTCTAAGGTTTGGTCCGGACAACAAATTTCGGATAACACTCGAGAAAATACTGCTTTCGCCATATATCAAGGGCAAAGCGTGAATTTGTTATTTCATTTAAATTACAATCTTCAATGTTATTTTTCCCAACTCCACAAAAAGGGGTAAAATACACATGCAAAGAAATGCAAACATGTATATGACGGTCAGCAAACATGTGTATGACGGGTCAGCAAACATGTGTATGACGGTCAGCAAACATGTGTATGACGGTCAGCATTCACTTTTAAAGAAGTAACAGTATGGCTTACCGTCTTGGAGCGGTCAGTATCTACCATACATATAAGAACGGTCAGTTTCTACCATACATATAAGAACGGTCAGTTTCTACCATACATATAAGAATAACAAACATCTCAAGGAAATACAGTCAGAAAATGGTAGATCTAAGTAATAGTAACAACGTGTTAATGGGGGTTGGGAGGTATGTATGGGGGTGTGTGTGCGTGCGTGTGTGTGTGTGTACGCAACAAAAAAATTAACAGCTACGGGGCTTACCTTTAAAAGCTTTCCGACATTTATCTTCAAAAATTAAAAAGTATTCGCCTTTGACCTTGCTTCTTTAAGTTCCGGATTTCATTTAGATTGACACTTAGTTTTAAAGTCATATCTTACAAAAATGAGAAAATACGTTACGAAGTAGATACAAATGTGGAGCAGGAAGTGTATCTTTCACACTAAAACACGTATTTTGCAACCATTACTTAGAAACATAAATGTTAAAAAACACGAAGTGTGAAACTAGGTTGCATCAATGGGCTATATAAGTAAACACAAAGATTATCACGATATATGATTATAAAAACTAAAATCTAGAAAGCCACCAATAATGTACTCATTGGGCAACATGAAATTTAACCGTTAGGAATATAACAATATAGACAAACATGAAACGTTACTGTCCTACAAGATCACCATGGCCTACTTTTCGGTCACTGGCTAAGGGTTCATAATTTGCCACACATTGATTTGAAAGCTCAACAATCTTGACATACAGTTAAATTCTGCCACAAGTTTCTATTTTATGAAATTCCATTCTGGTCATAAGTTTGATCATATACTTACATCCTATATATGACATATATGTCCGTAACGTACGTATATGATGGTTATAATATAAGTTTTGTTTACAAACTGTAATATATTCGAGTAATTGAATTTCTAAGCTATACGATTTAAACAATAGTTGTATGTTTTGTTTGTTTGTTTGTTTTACATATATAATGGTCATATTCATACTTGAACTATTCTACATGTTAAACCACTAAAAACTTGAGTTTAAAAGACCTTTCACTGTTCCTATAACACTTCTACAAAAACGTTAAAATCTCCACACAACAAAGCATCAATGACAATGAATGGACATGCATACGAGGCGACACCACATACAACTTTGCCTTTATATAATTTGAGGAGCATGCTGCCTATTTTTTTTCAATCAGTTTGGCAAGAAGTTGACCAACACATTTCCTGTCTCTCGGCTTCCGTGCCAGGCACATTGACAATACTTTTTTGGCATCTCCTTCTTTTGGCATTCTAAACGGCGTTTCTCCCTTTTCTATGCGATAGCTATCATACACGAACTCTCGGAACCACAGGTCCCACATGACGAGACCCAGACTGTACATATCGGACGCCTTGCTGTGGAATGTATTATTCACCGCGATCTCTGGAGCCCAGTAAACGCGTGTTCCACGTTTTTGTCCTATCGTTTGGATCTGTAATTTTACAAAATAAATATCCACTTTTACACTTTTTTATAAGACCATGAAATATTGCCCAAAGTGTGTATCGCTGCATACATAAATATATGCCCCTAAAGTAGAGAGAATAGCCTCTCATAGATAAGAAATTATCAATAGACCAGTTGCTCCAGAAAAATACAGACGATTTTATCAAAAAATAAGTGCACTTTACCCATTCTGTTTGAACGAATAAACGAAGAAGAGCCTTGTTTATTTATTTATTTTTCAATTATTATCCATATACACATCCAATGAAAACAGTGTCTTGAATGTTAGTATATTGACAAAAGACGAGATTCGCACCGTACACTACTAATGCATATACTTAGTATGATGTTAAAGTTAATGTATACCAGATCTTCCTGCTTGGAACATCCAACATCTGTTATAACTACATGATATCTCGTAGCTGGGGTACTGTCCATCACCTTCAGCTGTTGAAAGAAATAGTGTTGAAATATGCACAGTCACACATGAATGTGGAGACCTGGTTACCCTGAGGCACACCGAGGCAGTTGCCTCTGTAGAATTTTAGGAAGGTAGCAACAATTGATTTAGATTTTAAAAATGTGGAGCTTAAAATAAACAGGCACTAAAACTGGAGAAATCGCATGAAACATTCGACACTTTCGACACTTTTCTGTGGCGGTGGTGATGACATGCCTCCGAACACAACTAAAAAGTTCTGCCTACGGGATTGGTGTGTCTTTTTTTTCGTTGACGAAATATTGTCTCCAAAAGCAAATGATCTATGTACGCATGTACACATACGGAAAAAAAAAGTAAAGCAAAGGACAGCATTTCAGATGAAGTATTTATTACGAGCGCAATATAGGGCCTACGTTTTGAAATATCATCGAACATAATACAAACATTGTATTAAGGAGTAAAAGTCAACCAATAGTGTTGTGCGGACTTTAGAATGCTTTATTTGGAAAACAACACTCGTCAGTTACCAGAAAGTTGGATGGTTTCACGTCCCTGTGAACAATATTATTATCGTGTAGATACTTGAGTCCGTCTGTACATTCTTTGGCGTAATAGAAGAAATCTGTGATCCTTTGGGCGATATTGTTATTATCGTTCGGCGTCCTTATCAGGAAGGTCAGGTCGGCGAAACACCTTTCTAGTACCAAACGAAGTTGAAACTCGTTTTCAGTTTCATGCCAATTGTTCCCAAAGAACCGAACCATACTATTGTGAGGTTTTCTTGACAGTTGTCTGAAAGCATACATTTATATTGGTAAAGCAGGAAAAGCAGCAACACGTTATTTAAAAATGCATGTAAACTAAGAATCTGCCACAAAATGGTAAAATAAAACAATTAACGTAAGCTTACCTTTAAAAACAAACAAACTTTACTTCTCTCGCTCGCAATTCAGTAGTGCTTCAATTTCAGTTTCAATTTATATCAGAAAATGGTCTCTTGAAAAAAAGAAGACAGCAAAAGCAATCTTGTTGTAAAGCAGAATCGCCATTAATAAGTAATAACCTCATCAAAAAGCATTCCCGATAAATGTGAATGTTTGAGGGTAACGTTGAATCTGCTGTTCCCGTATTGTCAACAACACCACAAAATTCCTTCACTGCTACTGGAATAATCTTTCCATTTTCTGAAAAATAAGACACAATTAACATACTTTAGATTTAAGGTAGTACGAAAATCTAAAAGCTATAAAGAGGTGGGTTTTGATTTTGCGTTGGTTATTATGTCCATTGCTAAATATATCAGTGGGAATAAGTCTATTCAAATGGACGTGGTTATTATTATTTTTTTAATATAACTACCCATGAACAACATTACTATTCATAAGCTCAATATACAACTCATATAAAAGTAGATGCAAAGAAATATAAAAAGATCGGACAGGGAAAGAAGCATTCAAGGAGGACAGTCAACCACAAAACACAGAAACAAACAGGCAAACAGACAAACAAGAAGGCAAAAGTAATAATAAATGCAAACGACATCACAAACACAAAAGGGTTGACAATAGGGCTTCCGCCTTGGAATGGTCAGTGGTAAAGTAGGCCACTGGGGGATTAAACCGGTTCTAGGGTGCACCAAACCTCACACTTACCCTAATGTCATCCCATTAAAACAGGACAGTGTAAATAAAGAAATCCCCGCCATGATCTAATCTCTAACCAGCAAGGATGCATCAATAGCGAGTAAAACACAAATATGCTCGTGTAAATATAATACAAAAAAAAACAATAGCCTAGAAAGCCACAATGAAGGTACTCAATGACTTGGCAGAAGCCAGAGCAACAAGAGAATACACCATTAAGAGCAAGATAAGAAAGATCATAGACAAACATCAAACGCCACCGTCCCAATGTGCTTTAGGTAGGCGTCATCATAGGGTCCACAGCCTGTCCGGTCATCGTACAGTTAAAGAGGAAAGCATTGTGGCGAACTGTAAAATGGTCCACCACCAAGCATGCAATACGTTGCAAAATGATAGGGTCATAACCTCTTTTGATAAACTATTTAACACGTTTAACAAAGATAGTATGAAAGTGATCATGACCAAGAATCTTACGAAGTTTATAAATCACATCACCATAGAAGTCAGGTTGTGAAAGTCCTTGTCGCAGAAGAGTCCTTAAATTACTTTTATATTTGGAAAGAAGATCAGGGTTACGATAATACAATTTTTCAAAGGTTTTACGAAGTTTATGGTAACGGAAACCAATCAACCAAACACTTTCAAAGCAAACAACAATTACATGGAAAACTAAACTCAACATCTAGAAGCTCAAGCATAAAAGGGTTGATAAAAGGATGGCACACACAAGAAGTGGTAAGGAAATAAAGACATATAAAATAATATTGACTGTTTACTCCTAAACTTGCATATATACGAGCGGTCAATGAAAACGCAGCAGTAGATTATAATGGTTTTAAATGTTTTTTCTTAAGTAATTTATAACAATAAGTACATATTTTGAAATTGAAGGATGGCCAACCGTTTTACCGTTCCTAGAAAATCATCCCAATGGTCACTAGTAACTCTAGTTAAGTGTGGCCTGGTGTTAACGTAATGTCGGCATGATTTCCTAGGAACGACAAAACGGTTGGCCAAAACCGGTATTAAAATGTTTCTGTTTTCTACCCTTGTGACTTTATTTGAACATTACAAGCTATGTCTAGATATGCTTATAAATTACTTAAGAAATCAAATTTAGCACCCATATAATCTACTGGTGCGTTTTCATTGCGTGCCAGTATAGCACTTTTTAATGCTTTGCCTTAAAGCACTATGAACGTGTTTCCTGCTGGAATTTTATTCCTACTTGGATCAGTTTGGACCTGACAGTGTTTTTTTCTTTTCGACTATTTGGTTTGATAAAGAAAGGCACTAAATTAAATACACCTGAAATATATATTCAAAGGAACAGTACTCTATCAGCTATGTTTAAATATAATGAGGTATCAGTTAAAATGTGTTTCCTAAATGTCATGAACGTTTGTAACATGATCATACTTATATAGCTGTAAACACATACTAATTAAATCAGGCGCTCAGTTATTACGCAAGATAAACATCAAGTACAGTTGGTAGTTTAACTGATTGTCAATTGTCTTAAGAAGTGCATGTTTACAGAGAATGCAACAAGTAAGTAAATAAATAAAACCATAGGCTATTCAGGGGCGTAGCTTGGCCTTTTTAACGGCATAGGCCCGCAGTTAAAGTTATTATGCTAGGGGGTCCGGGGACATGCCCCCCACACCCCGCCCCCCCCGCAGGGGAGGATCCAGGATTTAAGCTTAGGGGGGGGGGGGGGGGGGGGGGGCGTAAGTTTTTAGTCAATTTTCGGGTCCGTCTCTAGCCTCATAAAACGGTTGCGGTAGTGCATTGCTAGGGTAAAAAATTCCGTTTTCAAATAAAAGGATTTAAGAATGTGTTAATTAAACCACTCATTAGCCATTTAATAAGCGTCGAGCGAGCGAAACGAGCGAGAACATTTTTTATAATGAGGGCGTTCAACGAAATTGTTTGATATTTTATCTACTGTACAGTAACATGGACATACATGTATGTATAAAACATTCCGTTTTCAAATAAAATGATTTAAGAATGTGTTAATTAAACCACTCATTATCCATTATGCGTGGAGCGAACGAAGCGAGCGAGAAAACATTTTATACTGAGGGCGTGCAACGGAATTGTTTGATATTTATCTACAGTAACATGGACATACATGTATGAATAAAAAAATCCGTTTTCAAATAAAAGGATTTAAGAATGTGTTAATTAAACCACTCATTAGCCATTATGCGTCGAGCGAGCGAAGCGAGCGAGAACATTTTTTATACTGAGGGCGTGCATCGAAATTGTTTGATATTTTATCTACAGTAACATGGACATACATATATGAATAAAAAAGTCCGTTTTCAAATAAAAGGATTTAAGAATGTATTAATTAAACCACTCATTAGCCATTATGCGTCAAGCGATCGAGAACATTTTTTATACTGAGGGCGTGCATCGAAATTGTTTGATATTGTATCTACAGTAACATGGACATACATGTATGAATAAAAAAGTCCGTTTTCAAATAAAAGGAATTAAGAATGTGTTAATTAAACCACTCATTAGCCATTATGCGTCGAGCGAGCGAAGCGAGCGAGAACATTTTTTATACTGCGGGCATGCATCGAAATATTTTTTTTATTGCATTTTTTGAATTTTGAATTTTTCTATTTCTGAAAATTAGGCGTAGGCCCGGGCCTACAGGGCCTATGCAGAGCTACGCCAATGCTATTACATTGTTAACAAATGGAAGCTGAAGTTCTTTGAAAGATGTCACCAAGAGAAAATTTATGTTAAAAAAAACTAACCCGCCAAATAACGGCAAAATTACACTACACAACCATTTATCAAAACTATATCCAGGTGTTCAGGGTGTTCAGGTCATGTATTAATGTATATGTGCCGATTAAACGTATAGGTTTATTCATGTAAATATCCATAATTGAATATGCGTAAAATGAATTATGAGTTGGTAACTCTGAATTCGACGCCCCAGTTTTGGGGTTTGGGCTGGCTGGTTAACTCCGTTTATACTGGGTCGATAGAGTTTGGATTCTCAAAATATGTGTTATATATACCTCGTCGCAGTAGGTTTAGAAACGGTGTACATCTGTTGTAAAGTTTGCCTGGTGATGGCAGGACAGGAACTTTAATGTTTCAATAATAATCATTTCGGTGTTAATTGATTAGTGAATATTTTACTAACTTACGTTTGTACTCTGCTTCATACACCTGCGCATTTCCCCCAGCACCAATTTTTTTTCGGTCACTTGAGAAAACGAGGTCCTCTGTACGAATGTCGTTGTTGATCACTCTACCTGCGTATACTTTCATTGCTTCTATTAAATGTTTCTTTGAACACTTCTTGTGTTCTTTGCTTGTTTTTAGAGAGGCGTCTAACATGTACGTTATGTCTTCAATGAGCGTCTCAACCTCTCGGTGAAGCTTTTTTTTCTCTGATTCTCCAAAAATGTGACGAAATATCTCAGACTCGCATACAGTAGAGTTATTTTCGATAGCTTCGACAACTGTATTATACACAGACAGTCCACGTGCATTTAAATACTTGAATTTGTCTTTAGCATAAATGGCTCGTTCGGACTCGTCCCTATAATCGCGAACTTCGTCCACAAGTAACTTTACCAGTAACGGTATTGGAAGAAGAGGGGCTGCGAGAAACAGGGCTGGATAAATTACTGGCGCTAGACGAATTGTTCCACTGATAAGCACTGGAGCAAGAAAAGCTAGTGCGCCTGCAGTTAAATTGGTGTCTGTATCCGCATCGCTGGCATATTCATTGTGAAACATTTTCTGAATTTTCCTTAATTCTGCCCTTTCTTTCACAAACCTCTTGTCAATCTCTTGTTCGTAATCCACTTTTACATCTTCAATACCATGATCAAGACATTCTGCAATTTTTTCACATATCATCTCATCAATTGTTTGAGAAATGGTTTTCCAATCAGTTGTACTGTTCCCAAGTTTGTCTTGTATTTCTTGATCAGTCCAGCTTATTTTATCTTGTGAGGGCATTTTCTTTTGAAGATCTTTCAAAGCATTTTCCCTTATGTCCACGTCTGTTGATTTAGAAATATTTTCCGATATGGCCACTGCCTGAGCATATGCTTCTCGCAGCTCAATATTCATTTTCTTTTTGGTCTCTTTGAGCTCTGTCCACTCCTTCCCAGCCTTTGCGATAACATGTACAATTTCTAACGTGTTTAGTAACCATCTGAAGAGTATATGGTAAACGCAAGAAAATGTATGTATAAAAGTCAAACAAGAAATGTAGCTTTCAGCAACACAGTCAACCAGAAACACATTAAAATACACAACAATTACAATGTTAAATGGAAGCAAGGCATGTGATATCACAAACACAAACGGTAGGGTTATCGCCTTGGAACGGTCAATGGCAAACTATACCTTTTTCTAAATAAAATGCTGATCATTTTTGGGTTGTAAAATTGTCTTTTATACAAGTGTTTACTTCATTTTTAAACATTATACGGTATAATGATAATATTGTCTCAGCTATATAACCGAATACGTTAATTAGACCATTTATGTGTGTTATACTTTCTGGAACAATAAGTATAACGGTTGCACTGAAAATAAAGGAAGACTTTTATTTCATAATTTATAAAACATTAAAATGTTTACATAAAATTCTCTTCCAAAGATACCCTCAGAGTTTGTTTCAGGAAACTACCAACAGTGCCGTAAATGTCATCCCTAGATGTCAGCTTTCCCTCGCCCATTTCAGTAATTACCTATAAAATAAATTAGTATCGTATAATATAATACAAATGATCGGCAGTGATTTTGCTACCTGCGCATCGTGCATCATACAACTCATACAATTTTGCCAGGCCTCATTAAAATTGGAAAATCTTTGAATTTTATACATTGAAGGACTCGTAGATTTATTAGAAATGCTGGATAGGGACTCATTGAAATGAAACTGTAAAAAAAATCACTGCTGATAGTATGTAAAATTAGACGTGAGAAAAATGGCTCTTATGGTAGTATGGACCTGCCATAGAGCCATGATTACTATGCCATGACTGATAGGTAGGACCCCGTACTTACCACAATACGCACTTTTTCGCAGAGGCTTCTGAAGACATCACGCAGTGCCTGCCTAAACAGCCACCGGCTTTCAATAGAACAAACCAACCTTAAATACCATGCGTGCAAACATAAAACTCACCAAAGAGAAAAATGACATGCCGATATAGTCGGTTTTCGTAAGCCACTGCTAATTTCAGAAACGTTAATTGTTTACGTTCAAAATAATCTCGGTCGCGTGTGACGTCTCGTTCTGTATTTGGAAACTAAACCCCACCCTACTCACCCACCTGTGTCAGTTGGGGGAGGGTTTAAGTTTCCAAATACGGATCGGCACTGCACGAGATATTTCGAAAAGTAAACAAAAAGTAAACATTCCAGAAAAATATGTCTAAAGTCATGCAAAAAATATCTAGATCGACAAGATATTCTTCTCTTTGGCGAGTTGTATGCATGCACGCGTGGTATTTAAGTTTTAGACTTCTGAAATACGGCGGTTGTTTATGCAGGCATTGATTGATGCCTTCAAAAACCTCTCTTGATGGAGGTCGATCTTGATACCTACCTATTCTATAAAGGATCGCATCGTAGCTCTATGGTAGCTATGATTATCGCAGATAATTTAAAATCTGTATTTATCAACACCCTAAAATATTACCTTTTTTAGGTTACCCGCATTGTTTTGCCGCTAGAAGCACATTGATTTGTTCGCTTGTATTAATAATTATAGTATTACCTGACTTCGTTAACATTTATTTTAAAATGTCCAATGTAGCAATATGGATATGACTTAAATTAGATTAATTATTTTAAAACCTTGAAAACGGTATATGAATCCCACTGAGACGTCGGAATAAAGTGGAGAGAGAGAGAGAGAGATGTGCGCAAACCATTACTTTAATCTTCTGATTACTTTTTGAAATAAGTTAAACTGAATCCATCTTCGGAAAAGTACTAACATGATAATATAAAAGCTTTATTTTATATTACATGGAATACCAAACAAGATACACAGTTTATAAAAATAACTATCGATGGCACAGATGACAACGTTAGCTTGGTCTTAATAAGTGAGGAAACGAGAGAATTCGGGGGAAACCAAAAGTCACAAGAGCGCGTTGGTGAGAAGTCTGCTACGGACTGTGCTACCCGATATCATAGGATAAGGGTAGTGCAGACGCTTTTACAAGCAAATGCAAATTATATAATCATTGGTAAGGCTGTACATGTTTTAGAAACGAAGATACAACCTGTTTAGCCTGTGCATATATAAGATGAGTGTCGTTCACAAGAGGCCATTTCTCTCTGAGTTTCTTCAGAATTTCATCTCTTAATTCGTCACGTTCGTCTTCAGGCACGTAGTCAATCTTGTTGGCAATAAAAAGCGCTGAATCCGGATTTAGCGTGATAGTTTGGGCTTCTAAAGATTCCTCAACAGTTTCCATCAACGCTTGAAGCTAGTACAAAGTGAAACGAAAACAATAATTGCAAACAAAAGTAACTAACTGATACAGCAAAAACATATGAATAAATAATCAAGTTAAACGAATAAATAATCAAGTTAAACGAATATATCTTAAGAACTACATTTTATAATGCAACGCATTGCTCCATTGGATAACGTTTATACACGGCTTTCACGTGATGCCTTTTATCTAATGAAAATACTAGAAAGTAGTACGAGGTAATATATACTTAATATATGCATTTATATTTAATGTAGCTGTTGTTTATATCTGTATATATTCTTATCGTTAGATCTAGTCCATATTATACTGATCTTTATATAATGTTAGTAATAATTTCTATCAGGATTATGTATGTCTTCATATATGTATTTTAATTGTCCTTGGTGACAATCCTGTATTTGGATTTTATGCCAATAAATTGAATTGAATAGAATTGAGTCCAACACATACTGGTTCTTCAACAAACAAGATGCCCAAGTGAATAGGCGGAAGCTAACATGACTCTTATAGGACCCTTATAAAGGAAAGTGGAGTTCTGGAGAGGGGATATCAGACAATGCTGATTAGCTCTACTGGCCAAAGGCCAGGCGAGCTTATGCGATTACTTTTCGTCCGTCGTCCGTCTGTCTGTCTGTCCGTCCGTCCGTCTGTTAGCAATTTTATAAAATCGACATCTCCTCTGAAACCGCTTGCAGGATTTTGATGAAACTTTATCATAATGTTACTCTCAGATCGTGTTTTTCATGGCCGCCATGGCTAAAACTAGGTCAAATTTAAGGAATTTTCAAACGTCGAATGGCCGCCACGGCGACTCAAAGTTTACATAGAGTTATATAGGAAAAGGCTAAAAATGACATCTTCTTTAAAACCGCTTGAAGGATTTTGATGAAACTTCATTACAACGATCTTTGGGATAGTCGCCCTCAGATTTGTGTTTTTCGCAGCCGACAGTCATCCAAGATGGCCACCATGGCTAAAATTAGGTCAAATTTAAGGAAATTTCAAACGACATCTCCGAAGAAACCACTTATTCCGTTCTTGTGAAATATCATAAAGATGTTCCTTGGGTTGGCTTCTATCAAGTGTGTGTTTTTTATTATCGTCGAATAATCAAAATGAACGCCACAGCGACCAAACGTTTACAAAGAGTTATATAGGAAAACGTTAAAAATGACATCTTCTCTGAAACCGCTAGAAGGATTTTGATGAAACTTAAATCACAATGATCTTTGTGATAGTCCCTCTCAGATTTGTGTTTTTTGCGACTGCCAGTCAACCAAGATGGCCGCCTGGCTAAAACTAGGTCAAATTTAAGGAAATTTCAAACGACATCTCCTCCAAACCACTTATTCCATTCTTGTGAAATATCATTTACATGTTCCTTGGGTTGGCCTCTATCAAGTTTGTGTTTTTCGTTATCGTCGAATAATCAAAATGGCCACCACGGCGATCCAAATTTTACATAGAGTTATATTGGAAAAGGTTAAAAATGACATCTTCTCTGAAACCTGTTGAAGGAGTTTGATGAAACTTAATCACCATGGTATTTGGGATAGTCCCTCTCAGATTTGTGTTGTTCGCGACCGCCAGTCATCCAAGATGGTCGCCATGTCTAAAATAAGGTCAACTTTAAGGAAATTTCAAACAATATTCCTCCGAAACCACTTATTCCATGCTTGTGAAATATCATAAACATGTTCCTTGGGTTAGCCTCTTTCAAGTTTGTGTTTTTCGTTATCTTCGAATAATCAAATCTTCTCTGGAACCGCTTGAAGGATTTTTCGTTATCGTCGAATAATCAAAATGGCCGTCACAGCGACCCAAAGTTTACATAGAGTTATATAGGAAAACGTTAAAAATGACATCTCTGAAACCGCTTGAAGGATTTTGATGAAACTTAATCACAATGATCTTTGGGTTAGTCGCCCTCGGATTTGTGTTTTTGGGGCCTCCAGTCATCCATGATGGCCACCATGGCTAAACTTAGGTCTAATTGAAAGACATTTATCAAACGACATATTACCACTTATTCCATTCTAGTTAAATCTCATATACATGTTCCTGTTGTTGGCCTCTATCAAGTGTTTGTTTTTCGTTGTCGTCAAATATTCAAAATGGCCGCCACGATAACCCAAAGTTTACATAGAGTTATATATAGGAAACATGTTTCTTGTGTTGGCCTCTATCATGTTTATGTTTTTGAATCACATTATACCAGTAGAACGTCTACAGGCCCACTTGGGACTCTTGTTTTTAATCGTTTCCAAGTTTGTATCGAACAAACTTTCTGGACAAATAGTTAAGGACCTAAAGTGTCAATAAAACATTTTTTTCATTCAATCATGGGCCACCATAATTTTTTTCTGCTCAAATGTGGCTGGTTATTGAATGTGTTCAATATGTCATAGATATAAACACTATGACGAAGTTTGGTAAAGCTCAGATAAAAAATTAAGGAGATAACAAAGCAAATTATAGCTTTTTTAAATAATTCACGGGCAATAACTCTGCAATTTCTAGTCAGACATGACTAGCTGTTTTAATGTGTCCACACTTATTTCAGGCTATGACCGAGACAACTTCATAAAATAACATATAAAGAGGGGGAACGGATGGCTATAACTCGTGTGTAAGTGAACAAATCCAATGGTTTTTGAAAATGTCCGGGCTTTCATTAATATCAATAATTTGGCAGAGGTTGGTAAAGATCGGATGGAAAAGGGAAGTGCTAGAGCGCTAACGAATCAAACTATAGCATTTATCTCAAGGGCATACAATTCACAATACATTCAGATATGCATGGTTAAAGAAGATGCCCAAGGTATTATAATTATACACATTCTATAAACTCTTTGTTAAGACTGGATGAAAAATGGAAGTTCCGTGGCATTATTTTTCTAATTTAAGGGTAGATAACTCATTGTAATACTGCTGGATATGCATGATGTGAAAGGTTAGTTTGGATTGGATGAAAAACGGAAGTAAAAATGGTGTTAACAAGGTCAAACTATTTTTGTATTTTTTTTTATTTATTTATGTATTACATATTCAATAATAACTCACAATGATACCATAGGATATACCCTTTTCCAAGATCTTATTATTATACACATGTTAAGTAAGTTGGTTTAAGATCAGCAAATTTTACAATTTTCGTAATTCAAGGGCCATAACTTAGCTCTTACAGATTGAATCTAACTGGTGTAACAACTCTTTCGAGATCTTATAGATATATAACTACTGTGTAATTTTGGTTAAAAATTGGAGGGACTAGAGTGTCCACAAGAACAAAGTTAACAGACGGACACCGGTCGAACGGACGGATGGACGACGGACACCCCCATCATCCCATAAACTCACATAGCCTTCAGCCAGTAGAGCTTAAAACGGTTGACTGTAAAATGATATATACACAATGTTGCAAATAAATGTAATTTTTAGAGTTGATACAATACACATGAAAGTCTATTAGAGATGTAAATGCTTTTGAAATATCCCTTTATTACCTTCGATTTGTCAACTCCGTGACTTCTACATGTGTCAATTATAAAGATGAATGCATGATACAGGTTCAGATTGACGACCACGGGTTGGAAACTTTCTTCATCCGACTTTTCCATAATTCCAGGAGTGTCCAAAAACACAAATTTGAAGTCATCATGCGTCTGTAAAACAAAACATTATAATACTGAAAACCGTGTAAATAATATGTATTATATATAACAAGTGCGCGAATCAACTCGTGCGCGTTTGTTCTCCAATGTTTTATAAAAATAAAGAAGCAAAGTATGTTTTATTTTGAGCTATATTTTTCTTCACCAACATCCCTATTACAACCCTAACCACCCTCACCAATCCAGCTCCCTTTTCAAAATAAAAGAAAGACTAGCGTTTCATTAAATCAACATATCAATATTTACCTGAACATTTTAGATCGGATTCGATCACCAACTATAGCCACCCGTGTGAATAAATGATGCTTTTGAAAACTACCTGTTGTTCAGAAGTCACCGTTTTGACATGCTCATAGCACATGCTAAATGTACGATAATCCAGCATGTAAAAGACAAAACTAACACATAACTCGCAAGACAGGGCACGCTGATTTTATGATACCAGTCTAGTTTTAAAGTTTTATTATCATTAGAGGTAGGTCCCAAAAAAAGTGACCCTTACATATAGTTCTATTAATAAGCAAGTAAGAGTCTCTCCTTTTTATGTATATAAAAAAATATGATTAAGGGACCAATCTACTGGATGTTAAGAACTAAGAGTGATAACGTGCGTTCAAACGTTTATGACAACTCTTTCAATCTTGAAGAAATGATGGGTCCATCCTTATAGAAAATTGAGATTACGTCAGCGCATTAAACTGGTTAACAAAAATGAGAAAAATGGTCTTACAGAAACTACAGCACTCAAGCGCAAGGGCTTCGAAATGTAATGAATAAGTGAAATAGTCAATGCAAAGGACAATCCACAACACAAAGAGTGAATACACGGCTACCGACTTCGAACGGTCAGTCGGCCTACTGGTTAGCTGTAATCGATTGTATCTGTACTATGCTAGTATCCTGTTTTCAGCGCGTCAGTTCTGAACACTAACACGCGTTCCTATGCCTCGGAGTTTGCAAACATTGCTACACCCACCCGCCCCCCCCCCCCCCCCCACCCACCCACCCACCACCACGCATCACACAACCCGCCTCCATCACACACAGACAACCAAGAAATATAAAAAGATCGGACAGGGAAAGTAGCATTCAAGGAGGACAGTCAACCACAAAACACAGAAACAAACACGCAAACACACAAACAAGAAGGCAAAAGTAATAATAAATGCAAACGACATCACAAACACAAAAACGGTTGACAATAGGGCTACCGCCTTGGAACGGTCAGTGGCAAAGTAGGCCACTGGGGGTTTAAACCGGTTCTAGGGTGCACCAAACCTCACACTTACCCTACTGTCATCCCATTAAAACAGGACAGTGTAAATAAAAAAAATCCCGCCATGATCTAATCTCTAACCAACAATGCAGCATCAATAGGCAATATAAGTAAAACACAAATTATAGTTATATTTTATATACTAGTAATCTTAAAACGGGCAAACACCACATTTCTCATTATCCAAGTTAGTCGTGTTTATACAGGTTTTAAGTACCAGGTATGCACCCACTCACTTAGACACGCGTTTGTTCCTGGTTTGTCAGGTATACAAACGATTTGCAACATCGAGATTTACTGTAAGGACAAATCAAATGACGTTAACAAGCAATGATGTTATCAGTTCATAACATAAATACCGTGATGACACTATCATAACGTTATCATGTAATTATAACATTGTTTTAAAATTGAATTATTTAACGATTCATCAACGCAATATATTAGGTTATTAATCAAGAGCCTACAAAGACAGAAGAAACGAATGCATAATAAGAATCGGGCATTTTAAAGGTAGTAAGTAGTTTACATGATTTCACACCTGCGCAGAAGACGATTACATCAGGCTCTAGAGAATCATCCCCGTCCGTTCAAATGTTCTAGATATAAGGGAGTTCTGACTACATTTCTCTCCCCTAATAACCCTATTAGTGATGAGGTACTAACACCCCCTCACACACACACACGACGGAGGTTCAACACGTAACACTGTTGTAACAACATATAAGTAAAGCAGAATATACAACAGTATTGCATTAAGCCATCGACGAGTTTTAATTACAAAGTATTCATGGGAAACGAAAATAAGCTACCTTGCTTACCTCATGTTCTGTATCAATGGTGGACTCTGTATCATTTGTTTGCTTCAATCATATCATATTACTGTTGGGGTACTCACACCATCTCTCGCATATATGTACGAGTTTTAAATACAAATTCTACATTGAAAACGAAAACAAGCTACATTGCATACCTCATGTTCTGTATCAATGGTGGGCTCTGTATCACTTGTCTCCTCCAGGGATAACGTTGATGACATTAGGTTATATGAAATACTCCCTAATGGTATTGTTGACCCACTCGTAACACTGTCATTTATTTGTTTCGGTTCTGTTAAGCTGCTCACGCTTTTATCCACATCTCTACATACTATATCAATGCCATCTTCCTGATCATCTCCAACCTTTGCGTTGCCATTGCTATGGTCGTTGGTTCTGTTTGAAGGCTTTGTTGATGGGTTTGTCTCTTTCAAATCAGTTTTCGCTGGGGCATGGCGAGTAGTGTTTGTGGAAACAACTTGTTTGACAATTGTTTGATCCGGATCAGGAAGGTTCAAGTCTGTATCCGTACCCCTTATGCTGTGAGCGTATTGCTAGTAGTGCAGAGGAAACAATAACAAAAAAGCTATCAATACTGTGATAAAATCATGCCCATATGTATAAGTAATGTATCAGTGCAGTAATATGTTGAATCATTAACAAAGTGGTAGACTTCAGGTTGTTTATTGTTGCGATATGATTGCTTCTTCCTATTATATTTCGATAAAACAAATAAACGTGCGTTATAAATTCATATTATACATACCCTATTCATTTGCATAGTAAACTCTGCATCGAATTCATTTGGCATTGGACCTTTTTCTGGTGAATATACCGAATTTCGTCCCCGTGCATATTTTGTTTCGTTTTTTAAGTACTGTGAAAACAAAGATTGATTTTTATTCATGTTTAAACATAGTTTATTTCAACGCTTACATATAGCGCACAGTCAGAAACGGTTAACTGCATGTAAACTGCGTAATCCTACTTTACAAATAATGATAATATATATGTCCGTGCTTGTACTGAAAATAACAGATTGATTTCGTTTCGTCAACCAAATGAAAACAACAACAACACAACAATCACCTGAACAATTGGCAACGGCCACAAGATAAGAATCCTTTCCAATGGTTTGTCTTCGAATAATCCTGTCTTAATAGAGTGTCCTAAACCCTTCCAGTTTTGATATTTCTTATCTTTAGAGAGTGAAATGGTTTCGTCTTTTTTCGCTTTGTCTTCAAACTTCAGGATTGCCTGTCTACATTTCGGATGATGATGTAACTCACACGTGACCAATGTTGTCTGGCCCCGAGAGGTTGGCAGATAATCACCTCCCATCAAAATGTTGACAAATGTTGACTTTCCTGCAGTTCTTTCACCTATAATATAGTCATGATAGTAAACCTAAAAGAGTATGATAGTGGACCTTTGGAAATGGCCGAACACGACAAATACGAAATATTGCAGTCTCGGTTTGATTGCGACTGTAGTGAAATATGCTTGCTACCGTTCACGCCCCCTAGCCACGGATTGAGCAGAACTCAATATTCATAAAATCAGTAGTACAGAATTTTAACCATCCCAAAGATGGCATGCATATGGCGGTGGACATGCCATATTTACTGCCATTATTCTATGTCCAGCGGCGTATGGTCCCAGTATCTAATAAAATTCTATGCCCCAAAGAGCGAAATAAACAAAGTGGAATTTGCTTCTAGTTCCGAGCAGCGGTTATGAAGCCTGTGCATCACAAGTAACAGTCAAAAGACTAAATTAAAAAGCAGACAACATATCCTATGGGTGGTCGAGCAATACCCAGAGGCTTTATCGGCCAGAGTAATGGAACCGTCGAATCGAAATTTAAGTAAGAAAACAAAAACATTTGAAAATGTACCACCGATATCTGAATGTAAGTATTTCCAAAGATCGAATGAATAACAGTCCTGATTGCAAGCAGGAGGAGACGTTTTACTGCCGCCACAATGCACAAGCAACGCCACTGTGCTATATAAAAGAGTATGATAGTGGACCTTTGGAAACGGTCTTCGTTCGTACAAAATGTGATTTTGTTAAATAGTTTATGTATTACATTCTTTATCTTAACGTAACATTGATATGTTCCTTCTATATAAAAGAAGTATATGAAAAAACAAGTCCCTGAAATGTAAGTTTGAAGTTTGGGCATCGTTTTCTCGAGAAATAAACACTACCACAACATCTAAGTAATTGTGTTGCACACACAACTGGTTAAAAAACACCATGGTTAAAGACAATATAGCGTTCCTATTTCAAATATTGTTAATAATAGAAAAAAAGGCTCTGTTTAATTGAGTCTGTTCGTGAGAAGTACTATAAGGTGTAACACCTCTCACGCCCACTAGCACCGGCGTAAGCGGTATTCTGCCGTAAAGCCATAAAGATGGGTATGGTCATCCCAAAGGAGCAGTAAGTAATAACACTACTGATATGTAGTCGGGGCGACGTTTCACAGCCGCCACACACACTTAACAAACGCTAGGGTGAATGTTACTGAAATGGGGACGCTTTGAAGAAACAAACACAACCAAGAGAGAAAAGTAGCAGACCCCGTTTACTTGAGTCTGTTCATGAGAGGTATTGTAAATTGCAACATACAAAAATTGAACTGGTTATGTCAAAGGACAAAAACAAGCAACGTAACTGAGTGCATAGTAGCAAAAAAAAAAGTTTCTACAGTGGTTTGTTTCCAAGCCAATGCATATTTTATATATAACATAATGTTATATGCATATCATTTAAATGCATGTCCTTTTGTATCAGATAAGGTGGACCTATATTTCAAGTTTATTAAGGAAAATATTGCATTAAAATAAACCTGCAACCAGTATTCTGATTTCTCTGCTCTTTATTTGCTCCAGTCTCGTCTCGATCAATTTAGATATGGCATAGTTTGATTTGCCAGGAGACAGATGGTGCTGCGCCAGGGTCAGGGCAAATCTCGGCAGAAGGTTTTCATTGTCTATATCAGACTTCACTGCTTCAAATAGTTCTTGGCACTTCTGTGTGGTAGATCGCAATTCTTCCCATGTTTTGCGTTCCTAATGTGGAAAATACAAATATTCATAAACCCTGAAGCAAGTTTATATGTGAAAATATACA
Source organism: Cyrtodaria siliqua (assembly GCA_037043455.1). NCBI lineage: Eukaryota > Metazoa > Mollusca > Bivalvia > Adapedonta > Hiatellidae > Cyrtodaria > Cyrtodaria siliqua. Next base: position 39,295 of record JAWPHD010007230.1, read on the forward strand.
AATTACTTGTATGTCAGATATTATATTCTATATATTGTATATTGCAATTGCAGTTTGTTTTCCTGCGTGTTTTTTGTTGTGGTCCTTAAATGCTACATTTCCTGATCGACTTTTATATCTAATTGTATCTATGCCGAGGACTGTTGGTCTCAAGCATCGTCGTAGCTACTGTAGGTAGCCATATAGGCCCTGGCCCACACATCAATTGAAAAATGAAAAAGAAAATGAAGAGTGAAAAAAACCACAATAAAAACTAAAGCCATAAGGGTGGCGGGTTAAGAGTCCACATATGTTTCTTAGTTTATTTTACAACGTTACTTCTCAAATCTGCAAAAAAAATTGTCTTCAAATGCCACACAAGTGCTCTGTCAGATATATGCCAAAACGTGCCATTGCATAGGCTAAGTTTTAAAAAAGCCGTTGAAACATGCCCCCTGATCCCATTAGTTTGTCGGGCCTATATATGCTTTTCAGGTTAGTTACGCCCATGTCAAGTCGTTTGTATTTGAATAATTAATTGGAAGTGTTTTTGGAGGGAAACAAAAACAGAGTATGCTTATAAAAATGTTTAGCCAAATATAACTGGCAATACAATACTTCAATTTTTGTATAAGGCCATTCAAGAAAGCTAATTTCAGGATTTTTAAATGTAAAAAAATCCACTATATATCAATAATCGTTATGCCGATTCTCATCTTAGAGGTTCCAACGTAATGGCCTTAAACATCAATGTATATAGTCTCTTTTTTCATAAGCTCACTCGTTTGAAAGAAAATAAAAAGGACCCAAACACAAAGCATTTGTTTGAAAATAAGCAGTTTGGAAGCGACTGTCTTCCTAATGATACTGCAACTACTAAGAATATATGTAACAGGCATCTGTTAAAAAGTGTATGTCTCCAGCCAAAACTCGCAAACCTACTGTATGGGCAGTTTACGGCTATGACATCAGACCTTTAAGATACAGAGAATTTAATAAAAACCAGCATTCTGATATTATTGATAAATTATTTATTTTGAACATCAGAAGTAGCTTTAAAATATAAACATTACCCAAATAATCAAAAACAGACCCAGCAATCTGGGCTAACGTGTTTATATATATTGCATTTTATGGTATTTGGTATGTGTTTAGGAAATGCTACCATGTCAATACGATTCAAGTCCAAAAATACATGCAACTTCTTAGATTTAATCCAATTGAAACAGAATTACCAAAAGGTAAAATAGTTGTTTAAGAACTGTGTTTACTTTAATCTAGTTTAAATAACAAACAGACGCGTCACTTCTGTCGGTATTGAAAAAAAGATTAGTCAGAAGTTCAAATATGACTTCTAGAACGTTTCTTTTACTTCAGAAATAGCTTTGTTATATTCAAGACAAAACATTGAAAGAAAACACTTACCTGGAATGTATTCATCATTATGTTCTACAACATTTCAACTTCACGTGCCAGGTAAGTCGATGTATATACATTTATATATACTGTATGTACACTGCTTACACAGCTTTTATTTATTTATTTATTTATTTATCATTGTTGTTGTTTTCTTCAGTTTTTAAATTTCCAGTATTGAATGGTGTTAAAAATTTATTATGATATGTACACTGATATTTGTCACAAATAATGAAGAATACTGCGCTTAACCTCATCTATATTAATAAATCGGTTGAAGTAAAAGTATATGTAAATGCGTTTTTTCATGTTAATATGTATAGTTATTTCAGCAAAACTATGTTTACAATCCACCACTAGTATTTATATTACAGTAGCTGGTGAGAGTGGTCGGTCGATTCTTTATCGTCGGTATTAAAGGAAGTGAACAATTAAACAGACGCATGATCATTTAATCTAATCAAGGCATAATTGACACCATCCGATTGGTGAAAGCTGCAGGTATATGTATTATATCTACATATATATCTGTAATGTTATCAGTTAGTTCGGTCAGTTAAACAATATTCAGAGCAATGCGTTATGACCTGGCCGTTTATCGGATAAAGAACATACACTTACATATACGCCCATGTATTGCGACAACTTAAAGGGACACATGCCAATCTTTTATTATTATTATTTATTTAAAACAACTTTGAAAATTAAAAAAAAAAAAAAAAATATCTTTCTATGATGCTTTAGTGAAATTTAAACACGATAGAGTTCTTTTAAGCAATTAAATTAATGTCAAAATAAAGATTTTCCTAAAGAGAAAATCTTGCAAAACTCTAACTTATAAACATTTTAGACGTTTGTTTTACTTATTTTACAAACAATGTATGGCACATTATAGCCACTTATCAATATTCCTGATTGCAAGTTATAAATACTATTTGCACAACATTTCACCAATTTCATGGCATCAGTTTCATGTGTTCCTTTATGGTACAACGAAGATTTAAAGGTCGGAGGCTCAAATAGTTTTTATACCATTGGTTTTCGAAAGACATTTTGTTCATCAATGACTTTCTTGATATAAGCGGTAACGTTTTATCATTTAAAGTATTTAATGAAACCTATGAGTTAAAACAAATTTTCTAAAATATGAAAGTGTTTTAGCATCAATTAAAAGGCTGCTAAGTTCACATACTAGTAGATTCTTATTGTGTTTTTTATTGCAAAGGTACAACTCCTATAATCCCGTTCCATCTATCAAACATTTAAAAATATATTTTAAATAAATCAAAATGTAAAAGGATAAACCGTAGGATTCTAGGCACCAATTATTTACTTTAAAAAATGAACAGTTCTCCTTCTGGTAAATGTACTCTTCGTAATAAAGCGGTAGAAACAATTACTCTTTGTAATAAAGTAAACATCTATTCTACGACTGTGAGGTTTCAGACTTATCTACTTTAATTAACAGCACAAAAGTGCCCAACTGGCCAGGCTCAGATATTATATTAGGGAATACTAAAGTTGATAAGAGGCTTAATAAAAATTCTAATAAACTGCACCATCCAGTCACAAAACTCAAAATTGTATTTAAATATCTGCTTGCGTATATTTAAATACACTTTTGAGTTTTGTTAACTTTTCTTCGTTATTCTACCATAGGTTTGAATATATTATTGGAGAAATGTAATAAACAATTAGTAATATGCAGAAACAGTTTGCTTTATAATATTCTCTTATAATTAATATTAATGATTGAACAAATGCAATTTATGTAGAAAAACTAACGGAACGCCGCGAGTTTTACAAAAATCAAGATTGCCGTGTGTCCCTTTAAATATAACATGTAAGACTGCTAAATAAGGTCGTTGCAAATATCCAAAGATCAAAGAACAATCTCACTGAAGGCGGACAACTAACAAATACTGTTTTTTATTCAGACAATCGGCTCACTTTCTGGCCGACCTCTGTATATTAATCAAATGTTATCTTGGTAATTCTCTCTGATGGCATGGTTAGAGACACACGTGTTATATATAAATGCAAATCCCCAACAAGGGGAATAACTAAAACAGTACTAACCATACGACGATATCACAACCATACGACAATATCACGCGCCATCTCAGTAGTATTGTGAAGATTTCGAATTGCAAGGTTTTAAAAATGGTTTATCATTTAACGACTCTAAAAATATATATGACAGCAATTTGACATATTATCTATATAAATTAGTTTTCATGTACTCATCATATATAATATAATGTTGGTCAACGCCCCCTCCCCAACCCCAGTCCCACACCCCACCCCTGATAACAAGAAATCTCATTCAAATGTCTTCATATCAAAAGTTCGGTAACACCAACTGTTTATTTCTTAATATCAATAATTAGAAGGTAATTTATAATATCAATAAACTGAATTCTTAATGTCAATACATGTAAATAGGATTCTATTTTTTATACTAGGAAATCGGGGTTTTTTTATCTCAAGATTGCAATTTCTTTTTTTTATATTAAGAAATAACAAATACGTAGTAAAATGATGCTCTGGGAGTGTAAATCGATAACCTATTTCATTTTTGAAGGAAGAAACTTGCAACGTGGCAAACAAATCTGAATAACTGTATCAACAAAACAGCAAACCCTCCGAACAGAACCCAGCCTAATACATCTGACATATATATTTAGTGAACAAACTCCGACTGTACATAGTTAAATTCAATATGAATACACTTGTTATCGGACACATCTCAAAATATATAACAAATTCGTGTTCACATACTGTATAATTATGTTAAAATCGTTCTATTTTCCGTTTTACATTTTTCACAATGTAAGACAACACTGAAAATGTGAATCGGTTTTAAATAAAATATTTATCTTGTATGTTCTAGATTGAATTTTCACACTACCGGTCCCGGAATGTTGCTGGGTCCCCGCCTCAGAAGCTTAATGTTTATGCTTATATGGGGTTTAACGTCGCTTTCACACTCTTTCAGTCATACCGCGACGGTTTCTTCTAGAACCTTAAGTTTATAGTGCTGCCACATTGGAATGCCACGCCGTAGACACAGTGCAACCCACCCAATCGCAGTAAACCGACATCGGGCCGACCGGTCTAGAAATACCCTTTATATGCTAAACGTTTAGCAAGGAGCTATTAGTACCATTTTTATGAAGTCATTGGTTTGACCTGTTCAGGGATTGCAGTCGTAATGGGGGTCAGTTTGGCCCCACGTCTGCGAATGCGTGTACTCATTTCATAAAGTGATGCATTGCACGAGTTGTGCAAGTAGTGTAATTGTGATTGACAGGTCTAAATTGATTATTGTACCACTCCAAAAATTAAGATTCTAATCACTAGAAGAACTTCTTATAATGTCTGCAATACTAGTTAAGTGTTAAATTATTATATAACACGAGCCAAGCGGTTGTTTGCTATTTCTTAGGAGAGCAGTTTGCTACCAAATCTCTCCGTGGGTGAAATCTAACAAAAATAAATACAAAAGTCGAACGGGAAATGCAGCAAAACACGCAAAACGACAAACGTGAATGGAAATGTTAATAAGGAATAAAGGCACAGTACGTCACAAACACAAAAAGTGTTGACAATAGGGCTACCGCCTTGGAACGGTCAGTGGCAAAAAAGGCCGCTGGGTGTTTAAACCAGGTTCTAGGGTGCACCAAACCTCACACTTATTATTGCTTTTGCCTTCTTGTTTGTCTGTTTGCGTATTTGTTTCTGTGTTTTGTGGTTTACTGTCCTCCTTGAATGCTACTTTCCCTGTCCGATCCTTTTATATTTCTTACCCTACTGTCATCCCAATAAAACGGGACAGTGTAAATAAAGAAATCCCCGCAACGAACTATTTTCTAACCAACAAGGCAGCATTAATAGGGTATATAAGTAAAACACAAAGATGCTCGTGTATATATAAATACAAAACACAATAGCATAGAAAGCCACAAAGAAGGTACTCAATGACTTAGCAGAAACCAGAGCAAGAAGAGAATAAAGCACTGAGGGCACGACAAGACAAGAGTGCAGACAAAAATCAAAATGTCACCGTCTGTTTGGGCTTTAGGTAGACGTCATCATAGGGTCCACAGCCTGTCCGGTCATCGCACAATTAAAGAGGAAAGCATATTGACGAACTGTAAATGGGTCCACCAACAAGCATGCAGTGCGTTGCAAAAGGATAGGGTCATAATCTCTTTCGATAAACCTTTTAACAAGTTTAACGAAGATAGTATGAACGTGATCATGACCAAGGATCTTACGAAGTTTGTAAATCACGTCACGATAAAACGATATAAGTCAGGTTGTGATAGTCCTTGTCGCAGATAGTTCTTAAACTACTTTTATATTTGGAAAGAAGATCAGGGTCACGATAATAACATTTTGCAAAGGTTTTACGAAGTTTATGGTATGGGGATAATTAACAATATCAAAATTAAAATCATCTCTCTTGTCATAGATTTTGTCAAGTACTTGACCATTTTCAATAGAGAGATGTAAATCGAGAAAAGAATCGTTAGTATCAGAAATGTTAGTTTTGTAAAGTTGAAGTTCTTTAGGATATATATTAATAACCATAGAAGAAAAGAAAGGGTTGTCAATGTTCAATATGTCACCCAGATACCGAGAGATGTCATTAAAGGCTTCAATAACATCTGCCTGGGTATCTGGTCAAAGACTCAACATGAAATCTCTTTTATAGCAATCTAAAAACAAATCTGCGACAAGGGGTGCACAGTTCGTGCCCATAGTGTACCCATAGTGATACAAACAATTTGTCAATAAACGGTCGTAGCATACCTGACGAAAATATTATCTAATAGAGAAATAAGTGATTTATCATACTCTTTTCTTATGGCAAGTCCACACAGTGTAATTGTCCACACTGCTGTAAGTAAAAACGCTTTAATAGTGTTACAGGCCAAAAATGTATTTTCCCTAGCAAAAGTGTTTTTGAATGAGAGCGATAAGCTTGTCTTTGATAAGTTTTGTGGTAAAGTTATATATAATATAGAAAAATCATAAGTACTTATAGATGTCGTTTGACTTTTATTGCAAATTTTATCAAAAACGTCGCATGAACTTTTAATAGACCAAAATAAATTTATCCCAGAGTTTTCATAAGCTTTAGGGGGCGTCCGTGGCCGAGTGGTTAACGTCTCTGACTTGAAATCACTTGCCCCTCACCGCTGTAGGTTCGATCCCTCAGGGGCCTAGGAATCTTTATGTGAGGAAGCTATCCAGCTGGCTTGCGGAACGTCGGAGGTTCTACCCAGGTGCCCGCCCGTGCACGAAAATTGCCCGGAGGGGCACCTGGGGTCTTCCTCCACCAGTGGAAGCTGGAAAGTCGCCATATGACCTTAGCTGTTGGTGCGACTATAAAATCCAATTCAATCAATCAATCATAAGCTTTAGCACAATATTGTTTAACCTTTATGATCTTTAACGGCAGTAAGACAAGATGTTAAAAGTTTGGAGATAGTTGTAGTGGTGCAAGAACTAGAATTGGAAATAAAACCGGATTTATATGTTGTTTATGTAATTTGGGAATCCAGTGCATCGTTGGAACTGTTTTGTTTTTCGTCTATTCCAGCCTTGAATATCTTGCACTGAATGATATGCGTCGAAACAACATTATCTTCAGTAGATTGCAAAGGAGTATACGAATTAGTACTCCCGAGTTGCTGAGATAAAACATTGACGTAAAATAATAATTATATTATTAGCTGCTTTATCAGCAGGAACTAATCCAAACGTTGTACAGTGTGGCGTCAGTAAAACGTCTACCGCGCTTGCAATCAGGACTGTTATTCATTCGTTCTTTGGAGATCGCTGAGCCCGATACTTATATTTAGATATCGGTGGTACATTTTCAATTGCTTTTGTTTTCTTACTTAAATTTCGATTCGGTGGTTCCACTACTCCGGCCGAAAAAGGCTCTGGGAATTGAAACGTTTAGGTCGTTACGCTACGTTTGTCGTGTTCGTATGCTTTTTCTCCTGTCCCTTCTTGCGGTCATTTTCACTGTCTTCTTCGCTTTAGCGATCTCCACCGCTTTAGCCACGGGAGTCACGAGCTTGATGTAACCGTCTCTTAGATCTTTAAGTGTTGGTAGCATTTAGCATTGTCTGGAATATAAGGAATCCATTTCTGTTGTTGATAATCGTATACTTCTGTGGAACCCATCTCTTTTTCACAATATAAGACACAATGAAGGTCTTTGGATTGAAACTCTATCGGATTAAGCTGTTCGTCCTTTAAGCTCAACCCAATTGTATTCAAATTGGTCACTTTCACGGAACGTATATTGGATTGACAAACTCTTTCAGCATTCAGTTTATTGTAATGACCTCTCATCTCGATATTTCTCAATACAGGAAGTGACGTGTCTCTGGCGTAGGACTCTTCCACTATGTCGCAACAGAGATGTAGTATATGACTCTTTGGCGTAAAATCACAAAGAAAAGGTTATGCGTCCAACGGGAAGAGCAGCATTCACAGAATACAGTCACTCCAACAAGTATTACAATGCAAAGATTATTAAAAAAGTACATCACAAACACATCCAGTAAAAAAGCACATCACAAATATATAGGGGTTGACAACAGGGGTACCGCCTTGGGCAAAAGGGACCACCAGGGAGATAAAACAGGTTCACGGGTGCACCAAACGTCACTCTTACCCTTTGCATGATTTGGCCTTGAAGAAGTTAAAAATAGTATAGATGTAAACATGTTTTCAATGTATGCAAATTATTTATGCAAATTCATTTATGATTAAATTTGGAGTGTTCTCATTGGACTATTTTATGCAAATTCATTTGTGATGAACTTTGGACTGTTTTCATTGGACAGTTTTGGTGGGGAGGCTTTTGGAGCAATCTTTGGGCGGTATATAAACAGACTCTGAAGCAACGCACCATTTGAGTTGAGTTGAGTTGAGATCAATTTCAGTATTCTTTATTAAAGTTAATTTATATTTGGATGCTTTTAGAACATATAGTTTTGAGAGGATTTAATACATATTGTGCTCATTCATAATAACAGTGAAATTGGATATTACGACTAAACCGGAAATATTGGAAATTAATTTGGACTTAAAGGATAATTAACATTTGGATTAAAGAGACACTTACTGTTTTGTATTAAAGAGATATTTACTGTTTTGGATTGAAGAGACACTGTTTTGGATTTTAAAAAATTTGGATATTAATGAATAACTGGATTTGTGTATTCTGTAAGTGAATATTTTATGTAAATAAATGTGCTATTTACATGTTTGTGTTGCTGGTTTTGCTTCCTTTCTTGTTAAATTTTACTGGTAACAACAATGTAAATAAAAATAATCCCCGTCGAGTTAACCCCTTACATTGAGAAAGCGCACATAGGTGTAATAAGAAAACAACCAGAAATGTTCATGTATAAAATTATAATATATCAAAAAATAAGTTAAACCTAAGAACCCAAATCAACGATATTTATTTTAGAGCACACACCCAGTCACCTTCGAGGGTATATGTCTTGGAAAACTGGATCCAAAAATCGGAGTTATTCTTCTTAAGTATATCAATGGAATCTTGACTGTTGATATAAAAATAAAACTCTGTCATGTTTACACGTTCTCGTTCCCGTCACGTCGTTCTTACGATGTTTGACATGACACCTTATACATCATATTCAGTGGTAAATTACAGCTTTATTCCCAGTTTTCCAGTACGTTCTCGCTTCCTGTATATCTGTGTCGATAAGTGGCCTCATCTGTTTTAGAGATAAACATTGATTAATGTTCAGCGGGATACCTTTAATGGTGGCTGTATCATTGATAAACTATCTGAGATCGATCACAATGTCTCCGTCTCTGTTACACACTGTCACATATACATGATCTCTCAGATGGTATCGTTTTACGTAGAGGTAAGCAATCTCGTTAGAATTCACTTTTATCTCATAATCTAACGGTGGAGTTGATTTTGAGAGTGTAATGCTCGTCAGTATTAAGATCGGAGACGTATACACATCACGAGAACTGTGACAATCGACCCCATCCATTTAATAGCCTTGATGTGCGTCCTTAAATCTGATGGTGTATCTGTGTCAAACTACATCATTCTCTCGGATACATCTGCCATTTTCATAATCAACAATAAATGGTTCACTTCTTATTAAAAGTAACGTTTGTTCATTGATGGTGTATGAGTCGTTCTTACGTCTTTCTGGTATACAGTTCCAGTTCAGTGAGTGTAGTCTATATGACGTCATCTATCTCGCATGGTGCTTTTTACCGCGTATAAAACAACTAAAAGTAAATCCCTCTAGTTTAATAATCGCGCATAGGAAGAGTTCCGGTTTGTACAGACCTTTTCTTTCCTTTACTAAAAGCTCCAGGTCTAAATCATCACTGCTTAATGTATGACAAGCTGACATAGTCAGATACTTGACATCTTTCAATAAGACCGGAAACCCTAGTTTTTGTAAACATCGGGCATATGTTTTTGTAAACATCGGGCATATCGCCTCAGTCGTCTGATACCCTCCTGGAAATTGTTTGTCTTTCCATTGCAGTTGATTGTACGTTTGAGAACATTAAACCGTTTCCTCCTATACTCTTATGCTGCCAAATGAGTCCAGTAAACCTGCGGTTGTATCAAGATAACGTAGTTGTCTCAAGTCAATAGTACAGCACAAACATGATGTTATCTCTTCGATGTCTGACGACGAATAGAGTAACATTTAATAGACAAACAAGTCACGTGACGTTTAGATACTTTATTATTTTACATATAACTGTAAAACTGTGTACAAATACACATAGTACAAAAATAAAATAAAATCATAGTTAAAGTGATGGTACAATCCAACAGTTGAGTAGTGTTTGACGTCTTTTTCGGGAATCTAAGAATCGTATTTATTTGGCCAATGTAACCGACGTACGAGTGGTTCCCTTTGTTACGTACACGTTTCTTCAACACTATTTCTATGTAATATCTTGCAACTCAGGTTCATAGTAAGACTAGTTCATATATGCTTTCTTCTCCTTACCAAGCCCGCAAAGTGTATAAAGGTAATTCTTCTCTTTCGAACCGTGTTTGGATCTTAAACAACTCATCTGTCCATTTTTGTGAGTATTCTCTGTCAAACACTCCTATAACGTGCGAAATGTTGACCGTTTGATCAATTTTATATTTGTATCTTTGTTTTGTTGATGTGTTTGTTTCTGAGCATATATTGTTGTAGTCAGCTTTCTCCTTCATTCTCCTTAGTAATGGATGCCGGTTTATCATCAAAATTCCGTTGAACTGTATGATTGTAACTGTTTACCAGGTCCTGCAACACGTATACGTAGCGTTGTTTGCGTTGTATTAACAAATAAGAAACGGTTTGTGTTTTATCGTTTTAATAACCAGTTCTGCGTAATTAGCCTTCGTTTCGTTTTGTGTAACAAAATGATGAATACTGAGGCCATTCGAGTACTTGTTCACCTCCCTATTCTCAAATTCACATCCCTTATCAAAACGTATCATCGTGTGCCTTCCATGACTTTTCAAAATAACGCTTAATGCTTTAACCACTTCCACACTCGTTTTAATCTTGAGAGACTGACACCAAGCATATCTGGAGAAAACATCTATGGCCACGAGAACATATTTATAATTATCATTTTCTTTAGCCAACGACACCATGTCCATCAAATATATGTCCCACATACTGCCCAATCCATTGCCGAACACTCTCATCGTTGAAACGCTCTTCTGACTCCTCTGGTAATAGAATACACTTCCTGATCTTGCAACCATTTTCTAATTCTGTGTCTACCAATTTTCATTTGTATAATTGTTCGGACCTGCAAAACTTGCAGTGTAACTGGCGTCAAAATAAATGGAAGATAGATATTGTTCCAGTCGTTGATTATCTTCTAGATAGCGATCTATAACTTCGATAAATCTGTTCACGGCTTCCCTGTTTTTTCTTCTTAATTGGTAACATCTCAAACACCATTATATGTCTTCTGCCAGGGTACAAATTACAAATACTAGTCCAAACATTATGAATAATATGTGTGTGTGTGTATTTCTAAGTCCCTCCACCTACGACAGGCGTCCTACCCGACGATTATAGGCACAATGTCTGGATTTTTATCTGTGTGTTGTGTGATGTGATTATTTTACTTGAAGCAGCGAACTCAATGGTTTCTTTATAGTGCTGCCACACTGGAATACCACGTCTGTGTGTATAAGCGTTTATTGATCCTCGCTGTATTGCACTAAGCATTTTAGCGAGCAGACCTCGGTTTAAAGTCTCATCCGAAGGACTGGTAAGGTAGGAAATACTTTTATGAAATATTTCGGTAATTAACCCAAATTCGGTCCTGGCTGGGATTGAACGCACGATCCCTGGGTTACTAAGCCGCGATGCTAACCATTACACCACGGCGTCTGAATACACTCTTCTTTTATATCCTAACGTTAACGCCACGTGACAAAATGCTTCCTTCTGATTAGCTATCCACAATATATTACAGATGACGTCACACTCACTTTAACGAATAGAATGGTTCCTGTCTTCGATAAAAAAAATCGCCAGGACGACAAAAACCCGAGAAACCCTCTTATGTCATAGTCGCCTCCTTTTCGACACCCACCATCTTGACATATTCGCAATTAGGAGACCATTTCTGGTGTTCTGTCATAGCTTTATCGTCCCTCTCCCAAGAGCTCACTTTGACTTGGCACCGAAAGCACGCAACCTCGTCAGCATTACACTTGAGTTGGGTAAATCGAAGTTATCAGGCAACATCTGTTTAGGGTAAATGTCAAAGGTTTGTAGTCTATTGTCATAATATTCCATTCCTGCCTTTATCTACACAATGTAGGTTCATTTTGACACACGTGACATACTATTTATAGTAACACTGTCACGTTCAGATACGCTAACAAATCGTCTATCTATTTATAGCACACTACGTGTTCAAACTTGTAGCAAACCTTTAGGATATTTTCATTGGACGGTTAAAGTTTACTATTTATAGTAACTCAGGCATGTTGAGACACGTTTACCAATTGTGACAATCCTTGGGGATACACTCGCTAAGTCCCAGTACCCCCACCAGGTGCATATGGTTTGAATCCATCCAACACTGTTGTATCTTGACCAGTTCCGGTATAACTTGTTCAATCTCGGCCTTCAACTTGTTAAATGTGTCAAATTCGTCAAGCAATTCCTTTACGAGTGGATTGAACTTCACATTTCCCTTTCGGTAACCAGAACTGGCGTAGGTCGACCACTTTAAAATCGCTGTTCACCTGAACGTAACGGTTCGCTCCTATTGGACGTCTTTCCCTTCATTGTGTTGAACAATAGCAGTCTGTATATCTTGAAGATTGTTCATCAGCTGTTGATAACGTAGAAGGGTTAACGAAAACTCCTGTTTGGTGAGAACTTTATTCACATAGACTGTCTGACAAAACGTAATGTCGACATTTTGGTGTCCAAAGTCCGAAAACGTAACGTTCCAACTGGTAGCGAACTCTAACATTCACCATCTTTGCTGAAATCTTTCTAGCACTTGAATGATTCAATACGGTCTGTGTGCTCTCTTATATATATACGGTTTGACTGTCTGTTCATGATGTCATATTCTAACAAGAGGTCAATGACCTTGAAGCTCTACTGATTGATTTTGATTTCAGGAAGTAGTCGCTACAGACTTGTTTTTTGAAAATCTATTTTTAACCGTGGCGGCCATCTTGAAATTCCGGCCGACCTGAAATTTTGCTAGGATCAATTAGACATAAAGAGCAACATTCCTGTGAAGTTTCATGAAAATCCGTCAAGTAGTTTCAGAGGAGTAGTCGCTACAAGTTTTCATTATATAACTCTATGTAAACAAAGATGGCCGCTGGCAGCCATGTTTAACGTCAAATCAAAACGATTTTCGACAAGGACCAACATCATGTCATACTGATCATTTTAGAAAAAGTCCCATATCAATATCTCTTATAGTTTTGAAGAAGTAGTCGCTACAAACTTATTTATTTTAAATCTATTTTTAGCTGTGGCGGCCATCTTGAATTTCCGGCCGACCTGAAATTTTTCTAGGATCAACTAGACATGACATCAAGAGCAACATTCCTGTGAAGTTTCATGAACATCCGTCAAGTAGTTTCAGAGGAGTAGTCGCTACAAGTTGTTACTATATAACTCTATGTAACCAAAGATGGCCACTGGCTGCAATATTTAACGTCGAATCAAAATAATTTTCGACAAGGATCAACATCATGTCATGCTGATCATTTTAGAAAAAGTCCCATATCAATATCACTTATAGTTATAGAAGTAGTCGCTACAAACTTATTTTTTAAAAATCTATTTTTAGCTGTGACGGCCATCTTAAATTTCTGGCAGATCTGAAATTTTGCTAGGATCAATTACACATCAAGAGCAACATTCCTGTAAAGTTTCATGACAATCCGCCAAGTAGTTTCAGAGGAGTACAAGTTTTTACTATATAACTCTATGTAAACAAAGATGGCCGCTGGCAGCCATGTTTAACGTTGAATCAAAACGTTTTTTGACAAGGATCAACGTCATGTCATGCTGATCATTTTAGAAAAAGTCCCACATCAATATCACTTATAGTTTTCAAGAAGTAGTCGCTACAAACTTGTATTTTAAAACTCTATTTTTAGCTTTCGCGGCCATCTAGGATTTCACATCAACATGAATTTTTTCTAGAATCAACTAGACTTTATGGGCAACATTTCTGTAAAGTTTCATGAATATCCATCCAGTAGTTTAAGATGAGTTGTCGCTACAAATAAAAGTTTACGGACGACGGACGCCGCACCACGACATAAGCTCTGCTGATCTCTGATCAGTCGAGCTAAAAATAGATGGAGCCAAAAAAACACAGCACAACTCTGGCATCACATTATGACGTAGCAGAGTGATGTTACCATTATGAAATGAGTTTGAGCATGCGCAGTCGCGCTGACCTACATTTACCACGTGGATTTCTATTTTTAGAAAACAAAATGGCGTCGGTTTGTTTACAGTTAAACCGTCCCCTGTACTACTGGATGAGGTATTACTCTACAGATAGAATAATATTTTATTGTATATAATAATAACAATTGCAGTTTTGAACACAAAATACACATAAATATGTATATTTAAACGCTGTCTTTTTTACTAAAACGCATATTCAATCACCCCACTCTCTAAAATCAAAATGTAGAATTCTGCCCCTCACCCCCGCATCTAGATTTATTTATTTATTTTATTTGTATATACTTGTTTTTTCCATGATTGTATTTACTAAACACACAATAGCAATTATTTCGAGGTATGTCTACATATTCATCTTGCTTATCTTGTATAATCAGTAATTGTGTTGCTGTTTAACGGAAACGTTTTCAAATTACCAGTATGCTCTTGAATTTGCCACTTGAGTTTACATTACTATATACAATAGTAAACTACTTCCTTAATGACGTTTACATTGTCCCGTTTTATCGGGATGACGATAGGGTAAGAGTGAGTCTCAATCAAACCGAGACTGAAATATCTTTTGTACTTATCGTGTTCGGCCAGTTCCAAATTTCTTTCATACTTTTTTGGTTCTTTCTAGAACCTGGTTTAAACCCCCAGCGGCCTTTTTGGCCACTGACCGTTCCAATGCGGTAGCCCTATTTTCCGCCATTTTATGTTTGTGTTGCATATTTTGCCTTTTATTCATCTTTGTAATTATTGTTTGTTCTGTGCGTGTTTTGGTTGACAGCTCAACTCGAATGCTAAATGTCCTGTTCGACTTGTAACCCCCAGTGGCCTACTTTGCCACTGACCGTTCCAAGGCGGTAGCCCTTTGTCAACCGTTATGTGTTTGTGATGTCGTTTACATTTATTATTACTTTTGCCTTCTTGTTTGTCTGTTTGCGATTTTGTTTCTGTGTGTTGTGGTTGACTGTCCTCCTTGAATGCTGCTTTCCCTGTCCGATCTTTTATATTTCTTTGTATATCTCCTTTAATTTATTAATCGAGTAACATGGAATATATGTGAACATGTACTGGTGCTAGGTTGTGTGAGAGGTCTACACATTACATTACCTCAATAAAACCAAGTCTGCTACTTTTCTCCCTTGTTTATGTTTGTTGCTTCCAAGCGACCCCCTTTTCAGAATTTAATTGAAATGTAATACCGCATTGGAATGGCCAGTGGCCAAAAAGGCCGCTTGGGGTTTAAACCAGGTTCCAGAATGCACCAAAAAAGTTTAAACCAGGTTCTAGAATGCACCAAAAAAATACACTTTTTTGGTTTCACTCCATAAACGCGCAACATTTTGCACAGTCAATGCATCGAACCTATTTCATCAGTACCATCTCAAAATCAAGTTACATGAAACATAAACTTTTATTTTAATATATTATTATTTTCTCTTAATTTTAAAGTCCTATCTCCTGACAAATAGTTCTACAGATGGGACAAGGAAACGCTACATTTTCTGTTACAGCTATTCGTTTATATCTATCAACCACAGCATATACAGCTTCTCTATGTGTGTCTTTCACGTCTGTTTGGAACGAACAAACATCACGTTTTGATGTATCAGTTCGAATGCCAGGTGAATCCGTCGAATCGTCATCAGCAATGTTAATATAACACACAAATCCACTTGTGTTATTATGTCTAGGTCTCTTATCCGAGTTTTGTCTTTCAGGGACTGCGTCTTTATAAGTTGCACAACCGTTCAAAGACGCTTTCATGAAAACTTCAGATTGTTGCGATGTGTCTATACCAAACAGAATGTGCGTTGCACTTGACTTCACTCGTTGGGTGAGCCGTGAAATATACTTTTTAATGCCACGAGACTGAATAATAAAAACATAAAAAAGAATACAATCTATGACGAAAACACAAACATTAATAAGTGAAGATACGTTTAAGGTACGTAGGTAGATATGAGAATAACTCTAAAAGACGAGTGGGTAAAATAAGTTGTATATATAGTACGACGTATATGTTCATTTTGATGTTTTATCAAGACATTGTTACTAGGTTCCATAAAGGCTGATTCAAGTATATGTTGTTTGTATGCATATGTACCAAAATACTATAAAATGGCAATAACGGAATTTATAGACGTTGATATTTTAATACTTATTTATGTTACAGATGTACGCTTAACATGCCATATTTTAACTGTTTATACGTTTTAAAAAGCACGAATACGTAAGTTTACTTACCTCTATTTCTGCGCTTTGTAGACTGCTTATACCTTAAAGGAATACAAATAATATAAACAAAAGAATACTTAATAAGCATATATATTTATAAACAATTTGACTCGTAATATTTTACATCGACTACAGTACTTTAAATCATTGCTTAATACGTTTTAAAAAAAAATCGAAAAATACAAAAATAAACATATGTATAAGTATCTACATATTAGGATATATCCGGCGTTTAAAATAAACTCAAATATAGTAAACAAGTTTCAAATTTCTGGTGTACTACCGTATAACCCGCGTTAACCCAAAACAATACAATGTGTTCATACTTCTACTATCCTCCATATTTCCTGTGGATACACACTTCCTCCTGCATGTCGGCAATTCAGCTTCTTCGTCGGCAGCCACTTGTTGTGCCGACAATGTCCATTTTAACAGGGAATGATCTATTGAAGAATGAGAAATATTACTGTTATATTATCACTTAACTACATTTAAACATAGAACGAATAATACCGTTCTAAAACTAATTATATGTTATACAAATGATAATGTCTCATATAGAAATCACAGCACAGAAACGCAACGGCATCTTAAGTCCGCACTGCATCACAAAGAGCCAATGAAATTTACAATGAAAAGGACAATACATGAAACGTTCCCTGTTCCTACGCCGATGAGAAACTGTAAAAGTTTAAGTCAATAAAGTATCTATCTATCTATCTATCCTATGGACATATACACAAGGTATTGACGATATGAAGTTGTTATTTGAATTTGTTTCAGTCCAAATGTTCTTTAAAATTAATGACTGTAAAAGAAAATTTTAAGTCACACAGGTGCCAAATATACCTTTAAGGATTGGTCGACCAGGTATTCGGGGAGTTTGGACAACCAATAATTTGATATCAAAATTCAATGGCCAAATTTTAGTTTATTGTGTAATGCATGTTCATATGTATGTATTTATGAACCTATGACGAGTTCAATGCTGGTAAAGTGTTTGAAAATAGTGGTTAAACAAACGGTAGTTACCTAAATCTTGAAGTAGGTCAAACTGTACGGTCAATGTGACCTTCCTTTGGTAATACCGTATGCATGACCGTACAAACGCATGCAGTTTAAGAGTTTAAAGTACAGGGCTAACATTGTGAAAGAAGAGGCAAACGCAAAAAGTTTGTAGAGTTAAACAAAAATCTAAAATAAATGTGAACAAGATTTACGCATAATTACAATATGGTGAAGTCGTTCGATGTCGGTCAGAGTGACTGACTTTTGTCCGTACGTACCTATGAAGTTTGAAGAGTGTCTGATGGCAAACAGTACTTGAGATAAAAATGTAAAAGCAAGACTCAGCGGGTGGGTGTATTACATACGCTTTTGTAGTACGTGCAGGCGAGCTAAACATAAACTCGAATGGTTCGCTTGATAATTAATGTAAGGTATGTTAAATAGTTGATATTGTAAGTTGCAATAAGTTACAACCACATAAACATTATCGGACGATAACATACTGAAAGGATAAGGAAATGCCTAATGGGTATTTCCGCTAATATTCCACTCCTAATCGAATGGTGCAGGGCGACATTAGGCCTTTCTTTTCGGAAAGAATGTGTTAACAGCACCGAACATACCAATGGGTACCCCTTTAAAGTTTCATTATCGACAGAATGCGTATTTGGCTCAAGCAGGTGAGCAAACGTAGGCTTTAAACATTGCAATCTGTTAACATTAAACACAATACTGGAATGGCTTGAATTTTTCAAGCGAAACTTCAACATTTATGAATTTCGTGTAACAAAGTATACTTTGATTAAAAGGTCTTCTACATGACAGAGTTGTCCTTTCTGTAATTAGATGTAGCCACTTTTTGTACAAATATCTGAAGTGTTACGTGGAATTAGGTGTATATAATAGTGTAGTATAGGCAATTTTTTGATCATGCGTTTCTATTTCCTGTCAGTATAGCCTGGCATGTTCATTCCTATTAGGCGCCATATAACCTTTCATGTGTTGGTGAGCCTTAAAACCCCAATTCAATTCAGTTCAATTCAGTATAGTAAACGCTGCACAGTGAGAAAGTGGGCAACAAAAGATAAAGCCAGTGATGGTGAGTGATGCAAGACGTTAACTTTCTCAAATATGCTGTCTGTGATTTAAGAGAGTTTGAAGAGCAAAGCTTTAGTTAAGAGTTGTAGATAACATTTAAAACAATATTACTATATAGTATATGCGTACCGTGTCTTGATGGTATTGGTGGAGTGTCTGGTGGCTCGTCAATTCTGTATTCAGTGTTTGTTGATGGGGTACACGTAAGGAGTACAGGCTTCAGTTTATGTGCGTGCTGTAGGTACAGCTTTCTGTGTACTATATCACAGTCTATATCACCGGGTATTATACTGTCCGCAATGCCACGACCGTTACCAGCGATACACACAGAAGGGATAAACACTCCGGCAGTTTTTATAAAATCACACTCCGTCGGTAAAACAATGCATTCGCAACGTTCTGAGTCCGGTGACTGAATTAAACCTACAAAGATATTTACCACCTCCAAATCAAGAAGTTCAACAGGACCGGACAACATAGCTAATAAATCGTTAGCGTCTTCGTCTTCTGATGATACTATATCATATGGATTTATATTTACAAATTCCACAGTTTGCGGAAGAGGAAGGTGTTCTACAAAATATTGTAGATTGTATTTTGTCTTGTCTGGAAGCTTCTTAAAATGAACGGGAGTCATTACTTTAAATGCTAGTTCCCTGGACCCCTCTCTGTCAATACATATGAGGTAGCTCTCCCG
This sequence comes from Cyrtodaria siliqua, assembly GCA_037043455.1. NCBI lineage: Eukaryota > Metazoa > Mollusca > Bivalvia > Adapedonta > Hiatellidae > Cyrtodaria > Cyrtodaria siliqua. Next base: position 58,741 of record JAWPHD010007230.1, read on the forward strand.
TAATCCTCGGATAGCCGTGCTACTTTTCGTCAAGCGATCCAGTTCCAGTACCGTACCTCGTCGGACGATTTGGAATACCAAAATGCCCGGGGAAGCACAAACGGTGTCCTTCTCCACCCGTACAAACCGTGGAAAATCTATGATCACCTGCAAAGTAGGTAGTTATAAATTATAAGTTAGTATTTATGTCATATAATTAATAACTCAAAATCTATAACGTCTCTGTGTATTAACTATAACAAACAGATACTCAAACAATAATGGCAGTTAAAGAACACAGTCATTTGAAAGGGAAACATGGCAATATAGGCACATAGGCTTTATTTCTGACTAAAACAATGTCATATAAATGCATATTACTATGTTTTAAATAAGTGACAGGTCAAGACAAATTTAACATTAAACAATGTGAAAATACAAACATACCATACCCACACATTTACTCTGAAACTATTAGCATGTAGATGTAGATATGAAAGATATGTGTGAGCCATCACGCACATAGCAGAGTTGATTAATGGAGTACCGTCTTGAAACGATCCGTGACGTAAAAGGCCGCTAGGGGACATTAGGGAGCACCAAACTTCACTCTAATAAGAGAATCTACTCCAAGCTATACCCTCGAAAATGCAAGGCAGTCTTAATCGGCGATATAAGCCAAACACAGAGATGTTTATATGTGAATATAAAAGTTCAACCTCTAGAAAGTCTCTAAGAATGTTTTAAATTATATGGCAACAAGTGAATTGAATAGAATGTTATTTAACCGCTCATCAACACATTACATGTTATTTAGAGCCGCCCCAGAGAGAGGGGAAGGATACATAGGAATCTGGGAACCGTGCCCTACTCTTATTATCGAATTCTTTAACGTGCTTGGAGGACAGACCGATACACGGAACCGCCCGGTTTACGTCCCCATCCGACGGACAGGGCAACAAGTGAAAGAACTGTTAAAAATACGAGACGATAGGACAAAAAAACAAACAACAAACTTTTCATGATTTAGGTAAATTACATAAGGCCAAACAAAAACTAGGTGTGTTTCCTATTGCATTCTCCAAAAAAATAGGGAAGGTCGGTAGGCATTTCCACCCCTTTATTTTTGTTTTTTTTGAGCAAGATATTGTGAGATTCTACAGGTATTTATCTCATAAACCCCATACAAGTTGATGATACAACTGAAAATGTCTCTGTGATGTTGTCAGTTTACCTCGATATATAAGACCGCCCCAGTTAAATTACGCATTTCTGTTACAAATAATAGGACACATTAAACCAGAAAACCTTTGTTTAACATGCATTTTACTAATTAGTTTAACAGTTAATTAGCTTCGCATTGTTTACGTGAAAGAAAACGTTAAACTCTGAATGTAGCATATGACATTCCAGGCAAATCATATGGCTTACCTAAATATGTTCTCTTTTTGCCGTGTAATTTGGTAATAATTTGCATAGTTATACCACCAGTGACCAGTGGATTACAAAAAAATATAGAATGGTGTTATGTTTCACTTCCATGATGTAAGTTATGTGATAAATCATTGTTCAGAACAAATTGAAAAAATGAAGAAAAAAATGGAATTTTTAATTTTTTGCATAAAAAGTTTTAGGGTCGGCCCCTTAAAATTAGGGTCGGTCGGGCCACCGGAAACACAGTTTTTTTTGTTTTTTTGGCCTAATAGGGTCGACAATCTGTCCATTATCGTGCAAAAAGAGCAAAGCGTAGTGGCGATCTGTAAACGGGTCAACTGCTAAACAGTAACGTAATTGGGTCATAACCTAGTTAAGTTTGTTTCAATAATGGAGAGAACTGTAACTAATGTTGTTATAACGTGCAGTTCAGTCCATTTGCATATGTTGCTATAGCGGGATGTTGAATTGATGTATTGTAATTTATCTGCAATAAAATAGTATTAAACTAAACTGTTGTGGGTTTTTTTTTAAATAACGATTTGAAATGTTAAGTGTTTGCTTTCTGTAAACAGGTGAATAAAGTTATTTACGACTTAAATGCCTGTCACCTTCTCCGCATATATTACGCAATGAAAAATATATAACAGAAAGTACAACATAAATAATAATAATAATAACCTACAGTATACAATATGTATTTAGTTCTAAAATTGTTATGCCCTGTATTCATCTGTATTCTGTATGTGTTTTGGGTTGTTATGCAACTGTAATCTTTACCTGCTGTCAACTTACCTGCTGTCAACCTTATACTTATGGTTCTGCTTTTGGACGGTTGCTGAATATAAAATGTATAATCTAGATGAGCGATACGAAGCTTGATGAATGAGTGATTTAGTGAGTGATTTAGTGAGTTATTTAGTTGTACACAGGGAGATATAACGAATTGTAAAGTCCTCAGCTCCACGATACTACAAGCTCTTGAAAAACGAATAAGATGGATGAGAAACATATACACATATAGTAAATCTTCGTCGTAAGTGGAGATCGGTAACTGTCAAAATAAATATCATCACTTTAATCGTAGATCTTCCTTATTAATCCTCCTGTTTCAATAGAGAGATATTAATTTTGAAAAGAAGCGACAGAATGGCTAGCTTCGTTGTGTTGAAGATCAGTACTAACCATAACAGAAAATAATGGGTTGTGAATGTTCAAAATCTTCCTGAGTATCTGGTGAAAGACTCAATATGAGATCTTTTTTATAGCAATATGGAAGTAAGTTAAACAATGAAAAAACAAAGCACGTTTGTGTCTGATGCAACACAAACTGGAAGGGTGCATGCGTGCGTGCGTGCCGCGCGTGCGTGCGTGCATGCATCTGTATCGACGAGGGTGGGTTATACCACAAGCGTCTGATTTTTCCACTTTATCAATGTTTAACGTGGCATCCTGTGACATTAATATCTTCACAAACAAACGACTTCTGTCTGCCTGCCTTAATGCATTACAAGCATATATGTTTTGTTTACAAGATTTATGACACCCATGATAACACGTATACGATGTTATCATACGGTGGTAACTTCACTTTACATGTAGGATTAAAGTAATCTATGTAAAGGTCAATTCAAAGATTTAAAATACACAAAACGCACGTTTTCAACTATGATGTTTATTTGCCTAATAGATGTAAACATGCGTAATTGTTGTGAACGGTTAATGCTATGTGACTGAATACAACTGTTATGTTAAGAATTTATGATGAGTTCAAATGAATATAGTGTTAGCTTGTGTGTGTGTTTTAATTATTCATAAGATATAGAGGATCTTAAACGAGTTCCCATTTCATATAATTAAGATTTATGAAACTCGTTATGAATTATTTTAATTTCAACGAGCCTTTTGGCGAGTTAAAATTAAAAATAAATCATAACGAGTTTCATAAATCTTATATGAAATGGGAACGAGTTTAAGATCCTTTTTATCACATAACATTGCAATCAAATTAGTAAAAATTCATTCAGATGGACATAGAACCGCCACGACGTCAGACACACTTTAGGACTTACACCACTACTATCTCCCTTGAATACTCGTGCCCTACAGATGAAGGAGGTAGATAAAAAAAACAAGTTCGCTTTACTACATTTTACAGGATACATTGATGTATCTTTACTAGGTTCTAAATCTACAGTATTTTAGGAAGAGATCACAGAAAAATGAATGTTGATATAAGATTTCTAGCTAATTCTGCCTCATTTTACACATCATGGGTCTAATCACCACGGGGTTGTATTTTTATCTAAATTTTGATAGGTGTCACACAAACATGAAATTAAAAAAAGTTCAATCTGGTAAATATTTGTTAAATGTGTTTAAAATTGCAGATATTGGATCAATGAAGAATTTAAGCATAAATACATGTTGCAAAATCTTTTTTATCTCTATGCCACGAACAAAAACATACAATGGGACCCTATGGAAAATTAATTGTGGTGTGAGACGTTTAGCGCGTTTCATAAAATATGAGACGTCGTAACGTCGCGTCTCACACATAACGTTTCGAATAAAAGAGTTCGAGTTTTACCTCTTTACAAAATAGCAGTTTACGCCAACTTTTTAACAAACCAACAACAATGCTTTGTATAACGTGCATTATTTTTATAAGCTGTCACAAATAATAAGTTTATGACTCAGATCTGGGTGAATTTGTAATAAATAAAATAGTTTCAGTTAATAAACTTGCGTAGTGTTACAGGTTTAACTCAACCAATCAAAATCGTTCCAGGATGTATTACACGTGTGTCATATAATTATGAATGCGAGTTCGGGTACCAGTAGACTATACTGCGTTGGTCGAAATAGATTACCGAGGGAAGAGGAGGGGGAGAGGAGGCGGGGCAGCGAAGCTGAGGAAGGGGATGGTGCTGGAAAACAGTGGTCATTAGGTCAGCCTTACTAACTGAACTAGAACTGACTTCTCCGAGGTGATATGATAACACCGGATATTCCTTTGAACATTTTTAAACTTAAAACGAACTTTCAAAAAGTAGGTCACTCTGCACATTCATATATTAGTGCAATATATATTTACTATTCACAACACTATAATTATATCATGTTATTGTATAACTGCAGATGATCATATACTGATGTTACCTTTATGTTAAACATATAAAATTATAAATGAGGCCCTCAAAGGGGTGTGGACCTGAAATAATGACCCAATGATCCCTTGTTCCCCAAAAATATTTTGCTTCCTTCCCAAAAAAAATCCAATGTTCCCTTGTTCCCCAAAATATTACCAATAACAGACACTGTTCCCTTATTCCCCAAAAATAAATGGATGGCCATGTTCCCTTGTTCCCCAAAACCCATGGGAGACCCTCATATATATATATGTATATATTAAAAATCAACAACAAATATTACGTTGATTGGCTTTAAAGTTATATATCTTAAAATATAACTATGATCACTGTGGCTTACTTTTCATTTTTGGTCTACTTTTAAGGTAACTAACCAGATTTAGAAAGAAAGGTCATATGAACACCTCTTCATATTAAGATCCAAAATGAATCAAATATGTCACCATGGCCTATATACCCTGTTGACCAACTTAAACGTTTGTATTTCTTATCGTAACATATAACAGTAAATAAAAACATTACCTCTCTTATAGTAAAGTATTCCTTGCCGCCTCCGCGCTCTGATAGTCTTATTTTCCCGCCATATTCTAACGGTATCAAAATCTCGGTTCCAACAAACCGTCTGTGGTTCTTCGTGAACTCCTCCCCTTTCGTGAAAACGAACCAATCAGGATCCTTTAATTCAAGAACACGTGCACGGACAAAATGCACGACAATTTCTTTCTCAAATTTAATCCTTGATCCTGCTTGTATTCCACCAGGGTAATCCTCCGCTAATTTTACCAGGTTCGGTAGTTTCAGTATATCTAACGCAATTTTTAAATCATATTTCAAAACAGACCATGAACACTCCTTCGTAGACATCCCTTGTCGCCGTGCTACCTTCTTTTAATTAAGCCGAAAATAATTGCCATTTGGCCTGAATAAAACAACAGAAATGTCCACATCATACTGTGCTTTATCTGAATTCTCGATATGTTTCACTGTCACTGAATCCTGAGTCATCTATTAGCTGGCAACATATCCTTTCGGTGGCACTTAACGTTATTAACACACAGTTTTCATATACAGTTTATATTATGAGTATGAGTAAACTGTATGAACTCTAAAATTACAAAATTCGCTTAAACACGTAATCCGAATATATGTTACTGCGCAGCGGATCAATAAGTCGTCATACATTACACATTAGGGCCTACACATTAGATTCTTCTTAAGTTTTGTCTATAGTGGACTATAGTCATAGTATATGTGTGTTTATTAACAAGCCAGTTTACACTAATATGTCGAGTTAGCGATACGCATGACAATATTCGTTTTAGTTATGTGGGAAAATGTCTCTCTCAAGGTTATCTGAGGTGTTATAAAATGAGGTTAACTGACGACACTTCAATAATCTATTGTCGTTGTGCACACACGAAGTGATCCTTAGTGGTCTTGGCATAGCATAAAACAATAATGTAATCCAATATGAGAATGTAAGGCGGTGGCGTAGCCAGACCACAACAAAGTGGAAGCCCAAAATTTGATTTGAGCGACGAAAGTCCTGGGGCATGCTTGTGCTTCCGAGCCTCGGAGCTTCCGCCTGACTACGCGCCTGAACGGTGAGGGAGGTAGCGGAGCGGGAACCATGCGATAGTAGATCGAGCATAGTCATCAGGTTGTTCAATATGAACTGCCTTGACTGCATATATTCACAAATCATGTTTTGCGATATTGTAATCAATGTATCTTTTTGAACAAGAAATGGAAACTACTATAAATGTTTGTGGGCTCTGAAGGAAGCATCATTATACGTCTCAATATGCATTTGATGTATCAAAAGCAGAATGAACAATGGGGCCCTGTATGAAGCACGTATATTCGTTCGATTTTGGAAAGAGGATGTTCAAGCATTTTAATAATTGGTTTCTGTTGTGCGCGTGGTGGGAGTTGGGGTCACGTTTAACAAGATTCTTCTGAGACCTTTTAGACTTGATCCTCATTTAAAGATCTATGTTCGACGCCACTTAGGCCAGATTTTTTTTGTGTATTGGTTTACTGGACATTTTTCAAACATTTACAGTAGGAAGGACGCAATAAAAATAAAAATAAAACCAACATTTACATTGAGTCAAAAATAAAAGTAACTTTTTGAGATATTTTTTATTTTCATGTTTAACAACAGAAGAACTCTTGACATATGAAACTGATTTTTTTTATTTGTTTTTTTTACAATAGAAAGTAATTTCTAGTAAAATATAGTGAAACCTCTGGGATCGCTGCCTTCCTCAGCTAGTTTTTGAATGCAACCCCCCTGCTATCCACAGCACTACTGGGACAGTCGAATGTTCAAAGCCCTGTTATTTACAACTGCTACGTCCCGTCTTGTCCCGGATTGGGTTGGGTCAGGGGACACAACTGACAAGAGTTGTTCAGCCTTGTCAGACACAGGGATGCAGACTCTGGATATGGTGGTCTGTCGCAGGTCAAATTGTCAGTGAATTCAAACAGTTAATATTTCACAGTGAATAGATATATCAAAACTGTGTGAACACAGTATAAAGTTTAGAACCGTTAGGTTTACTTATCTTCTGATTTGCTTTAATGGTACGAAAATCGCTACGAAACTTCCTTTTGAAAAAAATCTTCACTATAATTACACTCGAAGTCGACTGGCAATAAAAAATAAAATCGGGATTTTAATTTTTTTTTTTTTATTTTGATTTGGGCAAAAACAGGGCAGGCTTTCCTGTAAACCAACAAATAAAAAACTCTGGCCTTGCATCCTGTAGAAACAGACAGTAGATGCTGAATCGGTTTTTTCTCCGGAAATACGAACAATCATACAGGAGATGATTGTTTCAATTTACCAGTAAAATATTGTATCATCGAAAACAACTTGTCACGCTAAGTGGCAATTTAATTAGATCCACGTTTTGGTGTCGGATTATAACTCAGTTTATGTTTCAGCATTCAGACTCCATATGGAGAAGCTAGTAGGGGAAGGGTACCGGACTAATGGATAAGCATACTTCCATGGTATCCGTTATATCATTGGACATGATAATGGCGTTCATGGATACCTGGATACGCAAACATACAAGTGTGTATCCCCGAAGTAGGGCATGTGCTCAAATGAGAAAGGCTCTTCCAGAAAGAGGTATTATCCAAAAAGAAAAGAAAAAAGTGCATTAACGTCCACGTGGTGCTAAAACAGTTTTGAGTTGGAGACATCAGTGCTCATTCTGAAACACACGTTCCCGTCAAAACGTTTTCAACATTATAATAAAAAAATATGATCTGTTAAGGATTTTGTATTAACTTGCACTGATTTGCCATATATAGTATTTTACAATCTCATTAAAATCAGACTCTTTGTCACGCTACGATACTCTGCGCTACAAGAAGCGGGGAGTTAGAATCTGATTGTAATGACATTGAGTATTTTAGAATTAATAAACCATATCTGAAATGGGTGGAGTTCATATCCGTTTTAGAAAACAAAATTACCTACCAATGGCCAATGACCATATTCTTTGTTTGTTATCTGATTTTGATAATACTTTCACCCTTTTCCAAGTTATATAGAACTCCCAATCCCAGTTCGCCAGCCTATTAAATAAACAACTTGACAAACAACTAGTAACATATTATATAAAAAATAAATAAAAGGTAAATCTTTCGATTTTGTTTGTTTGTTTGTTTCAATCTCCTTTTAAATGCATACTGCAAACATATTGCAACTGCCTTCATTTATTTTGTTTAATATAACAGGAGTAGTCTACACTATTCATTGTTATAATATAGCAGGAGTAGTCTACACTATTCATTGTTATAATACAACAGGAGTAGTCTACACTATTCATTGTTATAATACAACAAGAGTAGTCTACACCATTCATTGTTATAATACAACACGAGTAGTCTACACCATTCATTGTTATAATACAACACGAGTAGTCTACACCATTCATTGTTATAATACAACAGGAGTAGTCTACACCATTCAGTGTTGTAATACAACACGAGTAGTCTACACCATTCATTGTTGTAATATAACAATGACAGTCTACACCATTCATTGTTGTAATACAACAGGAGTAGTCTACACCATTCATTGTTGTAATACAACAGGAGTAGTCTACACCATCCATTGTTGTAATACAACAGGAGTAGTCGTTGTAATACAACAGTAGTAGTCTACACCATCCATTGTTGTAATACAACAGGAGTAGTCTACATCATCCATTGTTGTAATACAACAGGAGTAGTCTACACCATCAATTGTTGTAATACAACACGAGTAGTCCACACCATCCATTGTTATAATACAACACGAGTAGTCCACACCATTCATTGTTGTAATACAACACGAGTAGTCCACACCATTCATTGTTGTAATACAACACGAGTAGTCCACACCATTCATTGTTATAATACAACACGAGTAGTCCACACCATTCATTGTTATAATACAACAGGAGTAGTCACACCGTTCATTGTTATAATACAACAGGTGTAGTCCACACCATTTATTGTTATAATACAACAGGAGTAGTCTACACCATTCATTGTTATAATACAACAGTAATAGTCTACACCATCCATTGTTATAATACAACAGGAGTAGTCTACACCATTCATTGTTATAATACAACAGTAATAGTCTACACCATCCATTGTTATAATACAACAGGAGTAATCTACACCATTCATTGTTATAAAACAACAGGAGTAGTCTACACCATCCATTGTTATAATACAACAGGAGTAGTCTACATCATTCATTGTTATAATATAACAGGAGTAGTCTACACCATTCACTGTTATAATACAACAGGAGTAGTCTACATCATTCATTGTTATAATATAACAGGAGTAGTCTACACCATTCACTGTTATAATAAAACAGGAGTAGTCTACATCATTCATTGTTATAATATAACAGGAGTAGTCTACACCATTCACTGTTATAATACAACAGGAGTAGTATACAACATTCATTGTTATAATATAACAGGAGTAGTCTACACCATTCATGTTATAATACAACAGGAGTAGTCTACATCATTCATTGTTGTAAACAGGAGTAGTCTACACCATTCATTGTTATAATACAACAGTAGTCTACACCATTCATTGTTGTAATATAACAGGAGTAGTCTACATCATTCATTGTTATAATATAACATGAGTAGTCTACACCATTCACTGTTATAATACAACAGGAGTAGTCTACATCATTCACTGTTATAATACAACAGGAGTAGTCTACATCATTCATTGTTATAATATAACATGAGTAGTCTACACCATTCACTGTTATAATACAACAGGAGTAGTCTACATCATTCATTGTTGTAATATAACAGGAATAGTCTACACCATTCACTGTTATAATACAACAGGAGTAGTCTACATCATTCATTGTTGTAAACAGGAGTAGTCTACACCATTCATTGTTATAATACAACAGTAGTCTACACCATTCATTGTTGTAATATAACAGGAGTAGTCTACATCATTCACTGTTATAATACAACAGGAGTAGTCTACATCATTCACTGTTATAATACAACAGGAGTAGTATACAACATTCATTGTTATAATATAACATGAGTAGTCTACACCATTCACTGTTATAATACAACAGGAGTAGTCTACATCATTCACTGTTATAATACAACAGGAGTAGTCTACACCATTCACTGTTATAATACAACAGGAGTAGTCTACATCATTCACTGTTATAATACAACAGGAGTAGTATACAACATTCATTGTTATAATATAACAGGAGTAGTCTACACCATTCATTGTTATAATACAACAGTAGTCTACACCATTCACTGTTATAATACAACAGGAGTAGTATACAACATTCATTGTTATAATATAACAGGAGTAGTCTACACCATTCATTGTTATAATGCAACAGTAGTCTACACCATTCATTGTTGTAATATAACAGGAGTAGTCTACACCATTCATTGATATAATATAACAGGAGTAGTCTACATCATTCATTGTTATAATACAACAGTAGTCTACATCATTCATTGTTATAATACAACAGGAGTAGTCTACACCATTAATTGTTATAATACAACAGTAGTCAACACCATTCATTGTTATAATACAACAGTAGAATACACCATTCATTGTTGTAATATAACAGGAGTAGTCTACACCATTCATTGTTATAATACAACAGTAGTCTACACCATTCATTGTTGTAATATAACAGGAGTAGTCTACACCATTCATTGTTATAATATAACAGGAGTAGTCTACATCATTCATTGTTATAATACAACAGTAGTCTACACCATTCATTGTTATAATACAACAGGAGTAGTCTACACCATTCATTGTTATAATACAACAGTAGTCTACACCATTCATTGTTATAATACAACAGTAGTCTACACCATTCATTGTTATAATACAACAGTATTCTACACCATTCATTGTTATAATACAACAGTAGTCTACACCATTCATTGTTATAATACAACAGTAGTCTACACCATTCATTGTTATAATACAACAGTAATAGTCTACACCATTCATTGTTATAATACAACAGTAGTCTACACCATTCATTGTTGTAATATAACAGGAGTAGTCTACATCATTCACTGTTATAATACAACAGGAGTAGTCTACATCATTCACTGTTATAATACAACAGGAGTAGTATACAATATTCATTGTTATAATATAACATGAGTAGTCTACACCATTCACTGTTATAATACAACAGGAGTAGTCTACATCATTCACTGTTATCATACAACAGGAGTAGTCTACACCATTCACTGTTATAATAAAACAGGAGTAGTACACAACATTCATTGTTATAATATAACAGGAGTAGTCTACACCATTCACTGTTATAATACAACAGGAGTAGTCTACATCATTCACTGTTATAATACAACAGGAGTAGTCTACATCATTCACTGTTATAATACAACAGGAGTAGTATACAACATTCATTGTTATAATATAACAGGAGTAGTCTACACAATTCATTGTTATAATACAACAGTAGTCTACACCATTCACTGTTATAATACAACAGGAGTAGTCTACATCATTCACTGTTATAATACAACAGGAGTAGTCTACATCATTCACTGTTATAATACAACAGGAGTAGTATACAACATTCATTGTTATAATATAACAGGAGTAGTCTACACCATTCATTGTTATAATACAACAGTAGTCTACACCATTCATTGTTATAATACAACAGTAGTCTACACAATTCATTGTTATATTACAACAGTAATAGTCTACACCATTCATTGTTATAATACAACAGTACTCTACACCATTCATTGTTATAATACAATAGTAATAGTCTACACCATTCATTGTTATAATACAACAGTAGTCTACACCATTCATTGTTATAATACAACAGTAGTCTACACCATTCATTGTTAAAATATAATAGTAGTCTACACCATTCATTTTTATAATACAACAGTAGTCTACACCATTCATTGTTATAATACAACAGTAGTCTACACCATTCATTTTTATAATACAACAGTAGTCTACACCATTCATTGTTATAATACAACAGTAATAGTCTACACCATTCATTGTTGTAATACAACAGTAGTCTACACCATTCATTGTTATAATACAACAGTAATAGTCTACACCATTCATTGTTGTAATACAACAGTAGTCTACACCATTCATTGTTATAATACAACAGTAGTCTACACCATTCATTGTTATAATACAACAGTAATAGTCTACACCATTCATTGTTATAATACAACAGGAGTAGTCTACACCATTCATTGTTATAATACAACAGTAATAGTCTACACCATTCATTGTTATAATAAAATAGTAGTCTACACCATTCACTGTTATAATACAACAGTAGTCTACACAATTCATTGTTATAATACAACAGTAGTCTACACCATTCATTGTTATAATACAACAGTAGTCTACACCATTCATTGTTATAATACAACAGTAGTCTACACCATTCATTGTTATAATACAACAGTAGTCTACACCATTCATTGTTATAATACAACAGTAATAGTCTACACCATTCATTGTTGTAATACAACAGTAGTCTACACCATTCATTGTTATAATACAACAGTAATAGTCTACACCATTCATTGTTATAATACAACAGTAGTCTACACCATTCATTGTTATATAACAACAGTAGTCTACACCATTTATTGTTATAATACAACAGTAATAGTCTACACCATTCATTGTTATAATACAACAGTAGTCTACACCATTCATTGTTATAATACAACAGGAGTAGTCTACACCATTCATTGTTATAATATAATAATAGTCTACACCATTCATTGCTATAATACAACAGTAATAGTCTACACCATTCATTGTTATAATACAACAGTAGTCTACACCATTCATTGTTATAATACAACAGTAATAGTCTACACCATTCATTGTTATAATACAACAGTAGTCTACACCATTCATTGTTATAATACAACAGGAGTAGTCTACACCATTCATTGTTATAATACAACAGTAGTCTACACCATTCATTGTTATAATACAAAAGGAGTAGTCTACACCATTCATTGTTATAATGCAAAAGGAGTAGTCTACACCATTCATTGTTATAATACAACAGTAGTCTACACCATTCATTGTTATAATACAACAGGAGTAGTCTACACCATTCATTGTTATAATACAACAGTAGTCTACACCATTCATTGTTATAATACAACAGTAGTCTACACCATTCATTGTTATAATACAACATTAGTCTACACCATTCATTGTTATAATACAACAGGAGTAGTCTACACCATTCATTGTTATAATACAACAGTAGTCTACACCATTTATTGTTATAATACAACAGTAGTCTACACCATTCATTGTTATAATACAACAGTAGTCTACACCATTCATTGTTATAATACAACAGTACTCTACACCATTCATTGTTATAATATAACAGTGATAACCAGCTGCTTTCCTAATAAAAGTGAACACTTTTAAATATAACAATCGAACAGGAAAAGTAGCATCCAAGGACGACAGTCAACCACAAACACACAAAGACACAAAGAACAACTATATATAAAGATGAATAAAATGCAAGATAAGACATCACAAACACACAAGGGTTGACAATAGGGCTACCGTCTTGGAACTGTCAGTGGCAAAAAAGGCCAGGTTCTAGGGTGCACCAAACCCCACTCTTACCCTATTGTCATCCCAATATTAAAACGGGACAGTGTAAATAAAGATAACCCGCCAGGTTATAATCTCTAAAAACCAAGGCAGCGTTAATAGGCAATATAAGTAAAACACATAAATGATCATGTATATATGAAATATAAAAAAATAAAAGCCTATAAAGTCATAAAGTCAGTACTCAATGACTAGGCAGAAGCCAGAGCAACAAGTGAACAAACCGTTAAGGGTACGACAAGACAAGAGTAAAGACAAACATCAAACGCTACCGTCCTATAAGGCTTTATGTAGACGTCATCATATGTTCCACAGAGGAAAGCATAGTTAGGAACTGTAAATGGGTCAACCACTAAACAGGCAGTACGTTTCAAAATGATAGGGTCATAACCTCTTTTGATAAACGTTTTAACAAGTTTAATAAATAGTGTATGAAAGTTAAATCGAACAGGAAATGTAGCATTCACAGAACGTAGTAAACCAAAAACACGCAATGAAAAAACAAAACGCACAAGGATAAATGGAATCAATTAAACAACATCACAGATATAAGAAAGGTTGACATTCGTCTTACTCCTGAATAGACATCTCATCATATGCTGTATGTGCAAGATATATCCCTATTGGCTGCACTGGCAACTCGTACAATGGAAAGTAGTATTCCGCGACATTTGTTTTCAGTAGGAAAATTAACCTACCATGTTTGCATTTACATGTACGTGGAAATCCCAGTATACATTAGGGTACAACTGAAAAGAGTTGACATGCTCCTTAAATATGGATGTAAAGTGTTTATTGCATGGCCTAGAGGTCGCATGCTTACATCATCTCTGAATTGCAAAAGATGATGGTTCCAGCTACTAATCTGAAAACTTCAACGATAGATGAGACACCTGGGCGCGTATGAAATCAAAGGCAAGAAAGTCGAAGAGGCTTGTCATCAGGAAGAGCCACCGGATCCAATAGTGCAATCTGATGATACAGAAGAAGAAATCCCAAGCATTGGATATAATCCAATCAAGTGCCTTGGCAAATGATATGCCGATAATCTGAATGATCGATATGCAGTCAAACGGATGTAGGATCAGACATAGGATGGTCTTTCGAAGGTAGACAAGACAGGACTATCTGGAGGTTCAACGTATTGATATACCATACCAGCCTTTTGCCAAGACTCATCTTGGTCACCGATGCTCTATGAGGTATCTACAACCGCAGTCGAAACCCTGGAAAAGACAGCCAACATGTTCCTGTGGTGGCTAGGGCTACTTCCAAGTTCCGCAGGTTTGGGCCTCTGTTGGGAAAAACAAGGCTACTGCTAACATTGAGAGACTCCAATGATAAGAGCATCAGACAAGCAGGCACTGAGCTCCGCACCGGTAGAAAATGGTCAGTAAGCCAGGCAGTTGACAGATCTGAGTCGAGACTGAAGTAAGCCGATGTTGGATCAACAACAAGAGCGGTAGACAAGTTCTGAGAATACAGAGGCAACCAAAATGGGCGGCGTCTGACATCCAGACAAGAAGGTCTCAGGTACAGACAGAGATTACGAAGGGAGATGAGGAGTAGAGAATGTCAAAATTGGTTCAGCTTGGTAGCCATGGAATATCTACCAGGTAGAATGTATCAGAAAAGCAATCACATGGTCCAATGTGTGGCATATGGAACCAGTCCGCATAAGCTTTCTTCTGAGACATGTTTATAATGTCCTGCCCACACTAGCTAATCTACATCTTGGAAACTGACTAAGGCCAAACAGTAATCTGTATGGAAAAAGAGGGAATCTGGATGAAATACTTTCCTCCTGCCAAATAGCCTCGTCTCAAGAAAGATATAGGTGGAAATATGTCAAAGTGCTGAGCCAGTTATCAGATGTTCTAGAAAGAGAAAGGAGGAAGCGGCGTCCAGTTCAGTACTGTATCACTTTTTTCTAGGCCGCATGGTCGTAGACGTAATGGTAACATCAATGGTAAATCGCGTGTAACTGTGTCAGTTAACTATGTCAGTTGCTGATTTATATACTATTTTTAAAGCTGCATTAGCTTTAACTAGTCTGAAGGCTCTGGTGTATTCTTCTTGCGTTGGTTCTGTAGCTGGTAGAATGTGTTTCCCTTTCTAGACGTTCATCATGGTTTACTAATTCATGCTGGCAGCCACGGCACAAGTCACCCATAACAGCCATCTGTCTATCCCTGATTGTCAACCAGTCTTTCCTGGTAATCACTGGTAAATACCAGAGAAAATGTTTGTAGAATACAGTCTCTGTACTGCACTACAGCAACATCCTCAGTTACTCAGACTTTTTCTAACTTGTAAATATCATTTTGGTGATGTGAGTTCCATATAAGTGACGCGTATTCTAACTGGGGCCGGACCATAGGACCGGAGTATTATAGGCAACAACTTGTGTTTCTTTTGGAGCATACGAGGTTTATAAGAAAGGACACAAGCTGATAAGACGCTCACACATCTTTAACACTTACATTAGAGAAACAAAACCATCTTATTTTTAAACCTTTCAAAATCAGGGTTCCTCTTTGAAATTCTGAATTGTGCCAGGGAGTAAGTATACGTATACCCTTTTCTGTCCAGTAGCAGTAGCATGTGAACATATATTAATGATATTAACATCAAAAATAAAATAAAATTTATTTTTTTCACTGTCAATCATGTTTATTATCACTATTAAACGTTTTAAATAACTTTTTAATCAACACAAGTTAAAATTGTGCATTTAATCGGCCCTTTTCTGTGCCGCACAAACCCTTTTCTGTCCAGTAGCAGTAGCATGTGAACATATATCTGTATCTGTATCTGTAATGGTACGTAGAAGGGCCACTGCTGGCATATGTTCTACGGATGTGTGGAGTGAAATTAGTCGCGCTGAAGGGCTGACTTGAAGCCCTCTAATGTCTCTGCATGCACAATCCGATCTTCCAGATGGTTCCAATTCACAAGTGTTTTCACGAAGAATGAATGTTTAAGTTGTTCAGTGTGAGCAAATGGTACTTTAAAAGACCTAGTATTATTTGAGATTCTATTGTCCAGGATATTAGACACAATATGGTCAATATAGTTCTTTGACTTAACTATCCGTCCTTCAGGTTTTTTTACCAAGTAGATATTAGGATCCACTGCCGGCACCAGACCCCCTGCGATCTTATACAGCATCACCAAACGGTTATAGGTGCGGCGCTCTTGAAGGTTCGTCAGCTTCAAGGACTTGAGCATGTTGGTTACGCAGCCTTCTTCTCTGCTTTTATAATCATTCAATATAAATCTGGCTCCTTGTCTTTGTATTCTTTCAAGTCTGTCAATATCCTTGTTCAAATATGTTCAAATAGGGGTCCCAAATGATAGAGGCATATTCCAGCTTGGATCTTACTAAAGCGATATATGCAGTTTTACGACATTCAAGTGGAGAGTGTTTCAAGTTTCTTTTTAGGAAACCGAGTGTTGAGCTAGCTCCTTTGCAGATGTTTGAGATGTGGTTTGACCATGTGAGGTCTTGCGATATAAGAAGGCCGAGGTACGGGTTTGAATCCACCTGTTTTAATATGGTTTTATTAAGTTCATAGAAGTGGGTGGTTTTACTTTTGACACTTAGAATATAACATTTTTTGGCATTAAACTTCATGCCCCATGTTTCGGCCCAAATTTCAAGTTTGTGTAGGTCGTTTTGTAGATCAATATGGTCTTGTATGGTATGTATGGTCCGGTATAATAAGCAATCATCTGCAAAAAGTCTAACTTGGGATTTGACACTGAGAGGTAAATCGTTAATGTGACACAGGAACATCAGTGGGCCCAGCACTGTTCCCTGGGGAACTCCGGAATCTACGCGGACACTTCTAGAATGTTCGCCATCAACCACAACGTTCATGGATCGGAGTTTCAAGAATGAAGACAGCCATCGAAGCAGTGGACCATTTACACCGTAGTTTGACATTTTCAAGAGGAGTAGGTCATGAGGGACCGTGTCAAAAGCTTTAGAAAAGTCTAATATGGCTACATCAACTTGCTGTTTCTTGTCAAATGTAGAAAGTAGGTCGTGCATAGTGACTATGAGTTGGGTCTCTGTAGAATAACCGGAACGAAATCCGTGGTTTAATGAAGTTAATACTTGATGTTTATCAAAATGTTTCAGAAGATGACTGCATATAATATGTTCCAATATCTTAGACGTTACTGAAGTAAGGCTTACAGGTCTGTAGTTCTCTGCTAAGTGTCTGTCTCCCTTCTTAAAAACCGGTGCAACGTTTGCATCTCGCCAATCTTTTGGTAGCTCACCATGGTTTAACGAATACTGGAATATATCACTCAGGCCATTCACTAGTTCATCGGCACAGTTTTTAAGAATAATACTAGGGATGGCATCTGGACCGATGGCCTTGGAAATGTTAATGTTTTTCAACTGTTTTAAAACTCCTGGTCTGCTAACTTGTATCTGCGGTGCTTCTGGATAAGTGTTACCCGGTGGTTGTAGGTTTTGCTGGCAGATGTTCTTTGTAAATACGGATTGAAATTGATCAACAAGAATTTCGGCTTTACTAGTCGCATCTGATATTAAGTTTCCTTTTTTCTTTAGTGGGGCGACACCAATATTGTCCTGTTTTTTGGACTTTATATAATTCCAAAAAGGTTTAGAGTTATTCTTATCCATGCCTTCAAGGATGACTTTATTTACATGTTCCCACTCAGCTCTGCGCATATTGCGTTTGCACTCCTTTTGATATTGTCTGAATCTAGTCCACGATCCTGTCTTTTTAGCTTGTTTATAGAGTCTAGCCTTCTTCTTTAAGCATTTTTTCAAGTTCCTGTTAAGCCAAGGTAAATTTCTTTTATATTTATGAATTTTTGATGGTACATTTTTCTCCACACTGGATATGATGCCGTTTTTGAATATAGACCAGAGTTCCTCAGTGGTAGTGTCACTACTCACTTTATTATGGATACTGTTTGAGATATTAATACAATCTTCCTTAATATTTTCCCAATTTATATTAATGATATTAACATCAAAAATAAAATAAATTTTATTTTTTTCACTGTCAATCATGTTTATTATCACTATTAAACGTTTTAAATAACTTTTTAATCAACACAAGTTATAATTGTGCATTTAATCGGCCCTTTTCTGTGCCGCCAAACCATTTTCTGTCCTTTTCTGTGAATTCAGCCCTTTTCTATATCTAGTCATACTCCCTGATTGTGCTCATGTTCTGGCATAACTAAGTTTTTCTTGCTTAATAAGTAGTTGTATTTGTATATTATAGTCATTATTACGAAGGAAACATACTAAACAGAGAATCATTTTGCCAACATTGTATTTCTTTTGTCTATGTCTTTCCCTCTTACTAATTATTTTGGGTAGTTTTTATACTTTGAGGTCTTTGAAACAGGTGCGAAGTACCGCGCATGCGTAAACATTCATTCCGTTTGTCAAGTTGCTACTCGAAAATATCAAAATAAAGTCATATTTTGGTGTTTAAAACTGAATGCAGGACTATTTTAATCGAAAAGTACTTGTTCATTGGAAATAAGTATGTGATTTAAATCGTTAAAAGCTGAGTGAATGCTTAAGAACGACAGGTAAAAAGAAATTAAACTGTAAATGCGTGTTGCTATCAACGCCTTTCATACCTTTCGTTTCAATATTTATTATGATTTGTTTACATATATTAAATAAATGTTAAACTTAATGAAATATTATTTCATTAAGTTTAACGTCTCGATATTTTAACGTGTTTTATAATATATAGACACTATCGTTATAGGGAATCAATGTTAGCGTCGCATCCTTCTTCTTCTTCTTCTTCCAGTACTGTGCTGGGTTCCTCTGGAACATCTTCGCACAACGGTGAATATTTACATGAGTGATGGAAAGTTCAGGGTGCAGTTAAAAACAGGATAAAAAACATGTTGTCATGGGTCTATGGTGCGGCCATCCGGGTCTTGAAAACCTCAAGGGATGGTGCAGTGATGACCTCGGCCGGCAGGCTGTTCCAGATGCGGATTCCGGCTGGGTAGAACGAGTACTTGAAGGCATTGATGCTTCATCCGTACCCGACCTGGTTCAATTCATTTCATTTATTCAAGATTTCTTGTTTGTTTATAAAACATGTAAACATTCATTTGTTAAAACAACTATATTGACTTATTTATGCACCATCATCATTTCATGTATGCACTAACTGAATACATGGCCATCGTGATAAATTCTTTCAGCTGTCAACTCTAAAATGAGCATTACGATTGGTTGAAAGTAGGGCTGAAACGGGTACAAAATTCGTACCCGGGTACCCGTCGGACGATTACATGCAGGTACCCAGGTACCCGCATATTAAACCTGTTCAAGCTGTTTTCAAAAGGTTGTCTCCCTTTCTTCTACCAAAATGGCTACTGCAGACTTATTAAAGGACCCTTATTAAATGTATCGTCTAAAAAGATAGTCTAAATTTTGTGCTGTTTTTGTCTGTTATTTATAAAGTTCTTGCATCAGGTATTTAGAAGAAACATTGCAATAAAATAAAAATGTATGTATGAATATATTTTGGGCATACAAGCCAACATAAACTGTTGGAAATTCCTTCTTTTTCCCGTTGATATTCTGTTCAATACTCACTTGATTGCATATGGCCGACATATAGTACTACGCATGCGCGTTCTAATCTATTCTGTTATATTTTCTGCCTCCAAAACCTTACCAAGAACAGGGACCGTTGATCTGATCGGAATTCACTTTACTGATGCAAACAAGTGTCCGTTGTTGAGAAATACGATTTTACATTGGCAAGATGGCAATTTTTAATTTGTAAATATGATTTTGTTGATTTCCTGATTATTTGATGTGTAAATAAGATTTTGTTGCTTTGCTGATTGTTTTCTGGTTCAATGAGCAATAGGTTTTGTGTACACTCAAGATCTTTCCAGTGCAATGCTTATAAAACATTGCAATACATATGTACAAAATAACAATGCATTGTGATCATTTTGCAATTTTAACCTTTAAAATAAATATAATACCCCCACATGAACAAACACATGCTGCCCACTTTGGCAAAGATCACATGAAAAATGAAGACAGACCCCTTCGTTTGAACAAGGCAAAATATAGCCTATTTAAGAAAGTCTAGGGCCATAATTGCAGTGTTACTGGTCTGATCTGACGGGTTTTTGAATGTCCATGCTTTCACTGATATAAATGATCTGGCGAGTTGGCTAAAGATTAGATGGAAAAAAAGGCGAAATTCTGGCCAGGTAAAGATCAGATGAAAAACAAAGGCCCTATCCTGTTAAAGATACGAAATATAGCATATTTAACTAAATCAGGCACCATATAACTTCTGTGTTAATGGTCCAATTTGGCTATCTTTCGAACCAGGAACAAAATAAACCAGAGATGATAGAGATAGATAGAGATTTGCACTGAGGCTTTCAGATAAAAAAATACTCACAATTTCACGTTAAAATACACTTTCATTGGTAATTCTATAGGAATTGTCAGATTTCGACTGATGCTTTCAGATAGAAAATACACTCAAAAGTTCATGTACAGCTATGCACTTCCGTTGGTAATTCTATAGAAATTGACATTTCTTAAAGCAACAGTCTGCAAATGGTCTCAAAAGAAAGACAATTATGTTTAGAATGTACTGGTATTTTCAGAATATTCCTGTTTTCTAAAAATGTCAATCAATGTTATTTGAAAAGTCTGACGATGGCCTATGTTGTAGTTTTTCTCAAATCTGAACCTGCACCATTTTTCACAGCAGTCTGCGAGTAGTCTCAAATTAAAGAGAATTATATCCTGTGTGTAGGGATATCATTATATTCTTTCTGCCTTAAATATAAGAAGAGAAACTGAAAAACGAGATTTGGAAGTTTAACAATAAACCGCAAAAAGTAATTTTGTACAAATTTATAACAACGCCCAGTGTGTTACATTTATTTCGAGCAGTACAATAGTATAGAGTTGGAACGAAAGACATGAAATAAATCAATCGTGTTATCAATATAAACGTCCCTCTTGTAAAACAAACTCCTTCATGGCCACTGTCGCCGAATGGTGACTTGCAATTGACTGTCAATGTCCAGGATTAGGGACCGCATATAGTATCTTGGAATCCGCACAATAAACTTTCATTTTATAACCATTGTACGGGAGATAACTTTATCAATACTTCATCTG
Organism: Cyrtodaria siliqua; assembly: GCA_037043455.1. Classification (NCBI taxonomy): domain Eukaryota; kingdom Metazoa; phylum Mollusca; class Bivalvia; order Adapedonta; family Hiatellidae; genus Cyrtodaria; species Cyrtodaria siliqua. The sequence continues at coordinate 80,716 of JAWPHD010007230.1, forward strand.
GTGGTAAACAAATCCGGAAATGTTTATATGTAAGTTTGACCAAAATAAACTTGGCAAACACAGAAACATTACCCAGAAAATCGGCAGTGAAAGAGTAACATCGGGTAATAAATCTGTACCCGGGTACCCGAGAGATCGGACCCGACCCGCGGGTACCCGGGTACTCGTTTCAGCCCTAGTTGAAAGGCGATAAGACTAAGAGGGGATGGACTATCTGTCTAATTTCTCTAGCAGCTAATTCAACATGTCACACAATTACATGTATCTAGGGAATCAATTTGATTTTTGAAATGCATATTTCAGCCTGGCACTAAGGAAAAAAATAGCGAGACGCATCACATGGCTAAAATGGTCTGCGGAGAACCCTGTCGGTCAATAGCTATTCATAGCTGATGTTTGTTTTATATGCCACACCGACTTTAAATTCAGTCTTGTATCTTGCAACAGCTGGACCTTATTTCGTTATTGCATGATTTAGTGTCGACGTGTACCGTTAATCCCCAAACTGCTGCTGGGTACCAAGTGATGACACATTTACTCTGACACAGATGCTAACTGCAGAGTTAAATAGACCTAAAATTCATGTGCTTAATAGTGTAGTAGTGTTTTAACATTTCTTGATTTTTCACTCCTGTAATGACATGAAGCCATCATAGACAGTCAGAGCTCTAACCTTAAACAGTTACACGTTTTATAACTGCTGGAAGTTAAATGCCAAATTATTATATCCCTTTGGTTTAGATTAGCAGGTACTTTTCCCTAATAACTATTTGTAACCTAAATCAGTTACCAAAAGATCATTTGCTAATGAATCACAATAGTTCCCAAATGTGCAGTGTTTATTTATGTCTGAATACTTATTATTAAGGATAAATACATCTTCATCAAGATCCAATTATCATGTTGGAGCCTACAAAATGATTTTTAATGAATTTTGTTGCATAACAGTCGGTAACTTGAGAGGTCTTGCGCATTGGATTTTCATCCATGCTCATAGAATTGTATTGCATGGTTGTAAAGTTGAATAATCACCCTACCTGGAGAAAATTATATAATTATATATAGGGAAAATTCCTGTACAGAAGATGGAATGCATCTAAACTTGAATGATTTTGTGGTAGTAACTGATTCTGGTTACTATCACAGTTTTAGTTCTTTTTTAAATAACAGTCGCAGGTTATGAAAAACGTAACTGTTTAAGGTTAGAGCTCTGACTGATAGACATAACTGGCGAAAATAGTTTTTGACCTCCCCTGGACTTATTTCCCCCGCCAGTTCAATGTCTCCGTTAATAAACAAAATACATGTTATATGTGTTAAAACAGGAACATTTAAGAAAACTGCAACGATTATAATTATATAGCCCTATAGCTGTTTGAGCTAATCGCTGTTTAAAAAGGTAAATATAATGAGTGTTACGTCGCACCGGTTCAATTCACATTTTATTATCGTAAATGTAAACACAACAGAAACAAAGAAGTGCGGGATTATTTCTTCATTTGTTTATAAAAATATACAAACATGCAGGTGCTAAAACAAAACTGTTTAATTATTTATGCACCATCATCATTTAATGTTATTATACGTAACGGTAATTGAATACACGCTCACCATGTTAAATTTATTTCAACTGTGTCAACTCAAAACTAAATCAAACGTTATGTTATGATTGGTTGAAAGGTGATAATAGGGGTTAGAGCTAACACATTGATTAACTTGTCACTTGTTAAAAAACAACCACGCTGAACATTAAGCAGACCAAAACATGTAATGGTCACCTGCTGTATCTCAACTGGGTGGGAATAAGCAATAGACATGTCAGCTTACAAAAGGATTGACTTGGTTTAACCTCCAAGGATCATGAATGATCATATGTTAATGTTGTTCTAATATTGTATGCACCTATACATAATCCTGGACTGATTTTTTTCACAATTTTAAAATTGTAAATTGATCCAGCTTCCAACAGGTACAGAACCGGTAAAACCGGCAATTTCCCGAGGCCTGCTTATGTTCTTAACAGCAAAACTGGTAAAAATTGTTTATATATATATATTAACTTTATTCAGCATTTAACATTCAGTACAACGTTTATAGCCTACACACAATACACATTCAATACAGTGAGAACATCAAAAACATGGCATACAAAATCTACATTGAAGTTTACAGAGAAGCGTTATAGCTTTTTTTTTTTTCTTTCCTTCCCTTTTTTTCTTTTCTTAAATGGTGAAAAGGTTGAAATGTAGTAAAGAAATTTAAACTTGCATTTCATTTCGAAGTTTAAATGCATAATAAACATATTTTGATAAACTTATAATTGTTCTGTTCGAGTTATTAGACATTAACGCATCAAATTTGTTTATCGTGGGCCATCTGCAAAAGTAAGGTTTAAAATATTTCTGTCTTAAGTGTCTATATATTGGACATACAAGCAAAAAATGGTATTCGTTTTCTACTATATTTTGGGTACAATGTATACATTTCTTGACCCCTAAAATTCTTCTACAAAATTTCGTATGGATAATTTCAATATCTTTAGCCTCGTGCATTCCCCAAACTTCTGAGCTATAGTTTAATACAGAGGCAACTAGTGTGTCGAAAAGTCTACTTTTTTCTGATATTGGTAAGTTTATTTGACTAAATATGGAAAATAAATTATGCAATGCAAATGAAGCATGTTGTGCCAATCTCTTTTGCGTTCTTTACCAATTTCCATTTTTGAAGAAAAAAATGCCCAGATACTTGAACGAGGTGACAACTTCTATTATGCTATCATGAAGGTAGAAATTATATTGTGAATGACGACCTCTTTCGAATATCATTATTTTAGTTTTTTCTGTATTTATCTTTAGGCCCCAGGTCCTACAATATACTTGAATGTCATTTAGTAACGACTGTAAAGAAGCGGGGGACGAAGCAAATACAACCGCATCATCGGCATATAACAGCATAAATAAGCTCAGATTGTCAGTACAAAATATGTCATCAAGGTCTGAATTTACATTTTCTGAGATTTCATTAATGAACATCATAAATAGGATGAGCGAACTTGGGTCCCCTTGCTTGAGGCCGACATATGAACTTATGAGTTAAGATAATGTTGATTTATATCTAATGTGCGATTTGACAACAGCAGTGTTCGACACTAACGCTAGCCCGATAGCCCGGGGCTAGTAAAAGTGACCGTCGGGCTAGCATGTACGATCGTCTAGCTAGCCCGATTGGCTAGTAGATTATAGAACAAACACGTACCCAATTTGCGTTGTTGACAGCCCTCTTTTGGCACCAAAATCGACGGTGTTTATTCCACATTACAAACGAATGTTGGCGGCGACATTATATAAATAAAATTCTCAAGCACTGTTAATCATTAATGTTCCACAGATTCTCGCTTAAAACTGCTGCTCTTTTAGTCCGCGTAAAACGACATTTGTTTTCTTTTTGCTTTCGTTTACCGCGTGATACCAACCCGATACCGAATCACACAAACGCTTGTAACTAGGCCTTATAAACTAGACTGCTTTTCTCAAGCGTTTTTATGACTACGATTACAGCAGTTGGAAAACGCAGCGAATTGTGAACGTGCTATAAACGGTGCAAACATGGATCGATTTTTGAGGCTTTCTCCACCAGCCAAAAAACAAAAAACTATCAGAGACTAAACAGCTTTATGAGCAAAACAAGCGGTCAAGAGCATTCAAATCAACTTGGCTAGGTCTATATAAGTGGGTGCGGTATGATAATGACACTGGAAAAATGTTTTGGTACCGTTAGTAGCAGGGCTAGTAGAAATTAAGGGGGGCTAGTGAAATTCCAAACCTACAAGCCCCCGGGGCTAGTAGGTCCAAAATGTTAGTGTCGAACACTGAACAGTATACATTGATTTAAGTGCTCTAACAATTTTTGAGCTTACATTTTCTAAAATCAATTTATGCCATAACATTGATCTTTCTATTTTATCAAAGGCCCGTTCAAAATCTAGAAATGCACAATACAGTTTCTTTCCAGAGTGTAACACTTTTGAAATAATAGAATGAAATATAAAAATACAGTCTACCGTTGATTTCCCTTTTTGGAAACCAAATTGATTTTGTGCTATCTTATTGTATTTTTCTGCCCATTTATTTAATCTATTTAATAAAAGTTGAGAATATATTTTGCCTAATACATTAATTAACGTAATACCCCTGTAGTTTTTTGCCTCATTTGCGTTTCCGCTTTTAAATAATGGTGCAATAATTCCATCACCCCAAGAAACAGGGTAATCACCGTTATTAAACATTTTATTAAATAATTTTAATAAAAATGGCGATATTATATCATACGTTGATTTGAATATTTCAGAAATTAAATTATCAATTCCTGAACTTTTCTGATTTTTCTGTGAAAAAACGGAAGCTCGTAATTCTGCTTCAGATATGTCTAAGTCTAATTCAGCATCGAGCACTTCCGTTGTGTCGGCTTCAAATTCTGGCTCGTTTGCGTTTCCATATATCGATTTAAAATGATTGTATAAATCAGTTACATTTAGATTTTCAGCGTTTGGTACATTTTTTTTGTATATTTTCTTTTTGTTTTTCCAGAATTTTTTGGGTTGTTTTTTGGCTAAATTGCTTATTTGCTTTCCTTCTTTATATTTATATTTGTTACGCGCTTTGTGTTTAAATCGATTGTATTTAGTCCGCGATGTTGTAAAAAGTTGCCTATTAGTATCATTTTTGTTTTTTAAAAAAAAAGTATTTCTCGATTTTTTAAATTCCTGTTTCCCTGTATAACAATCTTCATTGAACCATTCTTTACCATGAATATAATTCACGTTTGTCTTTTTAAACGTTTTACCAAATACAGTAAACGTATTATCGTACATATAATTCGTGAATGAATCGACAGTGGTGTCAATTGCTGTGTTGTTTATACTATCGGTCAATCGCTGTATTTCCTCATGGCTATTCATGAGATTGTTTATAAATATAGGTACCTTTGAATTGTCCCATACAATTTTACTATAAATAAGAGTTTCGTCACTATCGTCCGATAATTTCGGATTAGTCTGCGTACATTTCGTTTTTAAGGAAAGATACAAAGGAGCGTGGTCTGAAAACTCATTAAAATCTAGAATTTGAAAATCGGCAATGCAGTCTTTATCGCTAAAATGAAACAACAAATAATCAACAATGCTCATACCTCTGCTATAGTACTGAGGGAAAAACATTTAAGTTCTTGTTGCACCCTGGAAATAATACATTTTTGGTTGTAAAATCAAGAAATTACTGCCATAGAGTAAGACACAATACTTTATTAAACACACATCAAAATTTCGAATTCATCAATAACGTTCGAACGTCTTAGTGACGTAACGAATAAATGCAAGTCCCAAAATGTCAGATCTTGTATGACCTCCATTACTGGCAATCACAGCTGCATCTAAAAAAATTGTTAAAATTTTCCCTCTCAGTATATCATTATGTAGGCATTATTATAATAGCTACCCAGTACTGACTCAAAATGGGGTAGACCATTTAAATTGTAAACCTAGCTCACATTGTTACATTATAGTTTGCAATTTCAACATATTTTATGCATTCAGCCATAATTTTACATGTGATCTGAATTCTCTTTTTTTTGCCTCTTTCACAGTTAAACAAATCAACATGGGCACTTTGGTGGAAACAGATATTGATCAGTTTATAAGAGGTCACAAGACAAAATTGCAGCATGAACGGAATGAACTCTCTGTAAGTTACAACTACCTATAATTACTGTATATATATATATATATATAGAGAGAGAAAATGCATTGACATCTTAATCAAGTAATGTGAAGATCAGAAGTTATTGATGTTTTATATAAAGAACTGAAAAATGTATAAAACTGCTGTTTAGTCAGCAAAATAATTAATGAAATGGATTAATACACTGTCAACTTAGAATTTGATCTAGACATTTCACATTTAAAAATTAATGAATATTTCAGTACCTAAAAGAATGGATGCATTTTATACATACTCAGTTTTTGTTATCAATTTACCATTTATATATGTTCATAATTAGTTTATAGTAAATCAACTTAAAACTAGGAGAATTTTAACATATTGTAAAAGTATAATTTGATGATGACAAATCCTTTCAGATTCATTTTTTATGTACAATAACTTTATAACCAAGCATAAATCAGACGGTTATTATGGAATGACTGTTTTCTACCTCTGTACAAGTAAACGTTCATCCTTCTCACTGTGCTCACTGGTGTCGTATCTCACTCTCACTTTGTCATTAGTACTTCACAGTTTCATACATGTCCCTCTGACAGTCTGTATAACAAGGCAGTTATTCTCACATACAGTGATTCTCACATATATTTCTTCTTACAAACTTTCGCATCATAATGCTTAGTGTGAGTTTTACCCAGAGAAAATTATGATGCTATGTGGTCAGCTTTGTTTTTTTTAACCTATTCAAATTGAGTTGGAAGTACAATAAGCTTTAAAACGATTGATAACTATAATGAAAGCATTATATGTACAAGATTGTATCATAAGATTTCTGTTTTTGTCTTTTAATTCTATTCATTGAATGCTGCTTTTTAACTCTATTTAATCGGTGTTTGGTAAATTTTGTAAAACATCAACGGTAATATAACAAAGGAATGCGGGATTACATGTATTAGTTATACATTTTGCATGCTACATGTTCTATTAATATATGACTTCAATGGATTTTAAAATCTTAATAACTAACTTTACTTTAAAGTCATTGTTTAGCACCATGTATTTTAATAATAAGCAATTACACAGAAAAAAATCTATTTTTATAAAACTAGAATGGTTTTGATTTTGATTTTGTGTGAAATGAATCAGTAAATTATTCATAACCATTCTTTTTTATCTAAATTGGAACTGTATGTGTGTATATGAGAGTATATTTGTCAGGACCAAGTTAGGTACCCTGCCAATCAGCCCGGAGTGACTTCCCCTACTGCACGGAAACAATGGGATAAAGGACAAGCTCGAGATGCCAAATTGGCCGAGGAGGTATTGAAAACATTTCATATCATTGTCAGTAATATCAAGTTATGGATGTCCAATGTTAACAAATGTTTTTATGAGGCAGTATTTCCAGTTACTATTGTCAATTGTATGTGGTGAACCTCTGTATCTTAAATCAAATTGGATGTTACAGCTAGAGGAAGGCTAAATTCTGTTTAAATAAAATGTTACGGGCTACTTTAATAGTTAGTATAATCTGCTCACCAAATTTCATTTAGAACTATTAAGGCATCAAACTTCCATTGTTAATTGTGTATTTACTTGTACTACTGGTGTGTAATTGGCCTCCCGTTCTTTAACAGCAGAAAGTAACGTACCAGGCCGGCCTTCCTGTGGGTGGTAATGACCAAGATCACAGGAAGCAACAGCTTCAGGCAGAACGGCAGAAGGAGTACAACGAAATGCTGGCTAACAAGGTTGGTAACCAGTCTACCAAGTTTTCTCACCAGTCAACCAGAGTTATAACTGGAACATTTTTTTTTATAAATAGATGCAAACTGTTATTTTGTCCCTTCATTTATTATCCCCCTTCATTATCTAACATTTTAAAAGAATACAAATACCACAAAGAGTATAGGAGGAAAAACACTTTAAACTGGTGTATATATATATACACTTTATTTGTTTCCGGGCAAAGTTTGAGTGGGAGATAATTTCTTCCTTTTCATGAATCATAAAAATCCAGTTTATTGTTCATTTTCCTTTATCCTATACATAACCATATCGCAATAAAATCCAAAAAAATCTGTATAAATATCTAGGTAATTCACATTCCTTGATAACCAAGCTTTACTCATTGTTCTTTAAAACCATTATCCATTGCTACACATTTTGACAGTCCGCTTAGAGTTCAGTAGGCACTATGAGCATCGGATTCACTGAGAAGTATTATATTTACATGGGAGATGATTACTAGTAAATCGTGTACCGCAAAGGAAGATAAGTCACCAGGAACTGGTCTGCTTTTTCATCTGTGATTTATATTTTTTACTTAATAATTAAACATGCTATACCCAGAATAAATAAGGGCAAATAAGTCATTATATATCACAAATTCTGTTTACCTGAAAATTAAAAATGTCAGATAATATAAAATAGGATATATCCAGAAAAATTAAGACTTATAATCATATAATCAGTGATTTTTTTACCTCTGCGTCCTGCGTCCAGGACGCACAAATATTTCCGTGGACGCAAATTGTCAGAACATGTGCGTTCTCGGGACGCACATAAATTGCAAGTAAAGAGTTCCGTAATTCATATTTCCCCTGAAAGAATTCAATCCGTCGCTTTTTTCTCCGCGTTCCCCTGTAAGAATTCAATCTGTCGCTTTTTTCTCCGCGTCTACTGCCATATTTGACTATTCGATGAAGGTTAAGTTTACCCTCGCGCCGTTCCGCGTAATTTTGTAACGTCGATTATTATTGGATAATGGTCATACGATTAGCCAATGGAATCGGCCGTGAGTTAAAACACGAAACGGTGCGGATATAAACATTCCACGAGTTGGCGATGCATCGTCTGCAAAATGGGGCCAAAGAGAAAACTAAACAATGACTCAAAGCAACAAACACTCTCGAGTTTCATTCAAAAGGCCAGTACATGTTTGTTCAGATCAGTATTTGGTATGTTCTAGTCATTCAATTCAGATTGCAATTAATCACCTTTCTTTTCATAGTAATATTTTGCAAATTCTAGTCATTGATGTTAACAGTTTAGTTAGTTCTAATTAAGGATTATTACTACTTCTCTTAAAGAAAGGGGGATGTTGATAGACTAAGAATGATGCAGTGTTCTCACGACTGCGATTGTTATGCTCTCACCGTATGTATGCCTGATTAAAGTTATCAACACCATGTTATAAAATAGTGCTTGAATTTGAAATAAATTACTACTAAAACCTGGGACTCACTCCTTTAGTTTTGGGACTCATAGATTTTTGGCCCAGCGAGTCCTAGGACTCGTACAAGTGAAATTGTAAAAAAATCACTGTATAATTAGTTATATCATCTTCACATCTCCTTAGGTTCGATCCCTCAGGGGCATAGGAATCTTTATGTGAGGAAGCTATCCAGCTGGCTTGCGGAACGTCGGTGGTTCTACCCAGGTGCCCGCCCGAGCACGAAAATTGCCCGGAGGGGCACCTGGGGTCTTCCTCCACCAATGAAAGCTGGAAAGTCGCCATATGACCTTAGCTGTTGGTGTGACTATAAAATCCAATTCAATCAATTCAATTCACATCTCCTTTTACCTTTTCTCTACTTGGCATGCCCACACCTATTTATCACATAGGTTTAGTAACAACTGTTGTGGGGACCATTATAACTGTCATGTAAGAGAATGGTGCAATGATATTTGTTTATTAAATTTGATTACAACTGTCTAGATATTGCACACATTTTAAAACTAACATTATATTGAGCTTACTTTAATATGCATGTGTACTTTAATTACTATTTTTACAAATATTGCAAAAGGCCAGAGCCTGTTAAGAGCTGAGCATATGTCTATTTTTTCTTATGTCTAGTAGTATTCAAGTCCTATATCGGAGATGTAATCACACAGAAATGGGAAACTCCCTTTTTCAGATAGGAAATCCTCAAAAGCAAAATTATAATGTGCAGATGTTCTCAAATTCAGGTAGATTATATTTTGAATGCATTTGTTTTATTAATATAAAAAAGATATTTTAGAAAGACTGACAACATGTATGGCATAATTATGCTGCTTCCTGTTGATGAACATTGTTACTGTATAGAATTTGTCATTTTTATGCGCTGCATGGAGGCATATAGTATTCACACCATCCGTCTGTAAGTTTGTGCGTTTTTTTGTCTGTCCGTCCTAAATGCTTTTCGGACCATTTGTCACTTACTGGTGATGTTTCTTGTTCACAGCATGAGTTTTCAATTGGTCTCAAATTAAAGAGAATAATGTCATGTTTCATTGATATAATTATATTCTATTAGAAAAGAAAATGAAGAATGCAGTTTTGCCATTTTACCTTATTGCATGAGAGATATATGAAAGTTGTGTTATTACATCTCTTTCTTTATGAAGTGATGCATTTAATAAGCATATGAAACACTGCTGTAAGGGTTTGTAGAAACGTTGTTGTTAATCTCAAATGTTGTATAGGGACTAGCTAGCTAGTTGCATGTTATAGAAGTTATTTCACGTAAGCCTAACTGCTAGCCCTTGCTATTACGCCCCATTGCTTAGGCTGGTCAAGGCAGGAACCGCCGACCCCGTACACCATCTAACCAGGGGTTGCCTCTGGGTCAGTATCAGGCAAAACGAAAGGCTCTAGAACAGGAAAGAACTGAAGAGACTAAGCAGGCTATGGCCAAGGTTAGATCTTGCACAGTGTGGTTATCTGCGTGTCAGAAACTATAGTCACTACCAGGGTTGTCGTTCCTTTGCTGTGACTTCCACCTCTGGCAACATCTTAGAAAGTAGTCTGTGATCACCTGATAATTTGTCACATGACCATAGTAAAATATCAAAATGGTGAACAAAAAACTTTCTGACACCACCATTGATATGGTGCTGCTGATCGCGTGATAAACAATCCAACAAACCACAGCTTAGTTTTGCACATTTTGTATTTATTTATTTTAGTAACCTAAATTTAGGTAGGCTGTTAAGAGCTATGAGATTTGGGAAAGTGCTGGTAGTCACTAATGCTATACTGTAACCCTAAGGGAATCACAATTGAGGTGGACTCAAATTTAATATTTTTAACCACTTGCTAAAAAAAGCAAATTTGAAGGCTATACCTGTAAATAATGACATTTTCACACTCAGCTAGATGCAGGAATGTAATAATGTATAATTATACTTACTTATATCCACCTATTTATCTTTTTAGATAAATACATTCAGTGAATAAATATAGACCGAGACCTAGTGGGTTTCTTTTATTACTTGAAAAATTTAGCAAATGCTAACATTTTTACTTGCAATCTACAAAAATTTACTTGCATTTAACAAGTATATGTGTTAAATTTGAACCCTGGTAGCGATCCCTTTTTTGCAAGTAAATCTTTTAACGTTTAATTCAGAAAAAAATTATTAACAGGTCACCAACTGATGTTTCATCTTTCCAAAATTTGTATTCTTTGCTGAGACGTTAACAGAGATGTTATATGGATGCAAGGAAAGACAACTCTGGATAGAGATTGAAAACTTGTATTTACTGGTTCCCTGCTTCACAAAGTGCTTTTGCTTAGAGTTTTGTAAAGCTTGTAACATTATATTTTTGAAGAAAATGGTGTTGTAGCCTATTTAAAATTACACGAAAGTCGATACTGATTTTCCTTGTTTTTCTTAAACATATATAATTTCTCTCAATTGCTACCTTAAAAGATTGCAAGAATTCATTAGACTGAGAGACGTTCTTCATATATTCTGTTATAATTAGTATAAATTTTGTGGTTGTTTCTTTCTTGTTTTTTGTTTTTAAACACGTTTGTTTAGATTTCTGTAAAATAAATATAGTTAATTTAGTCATTTGAGTTACTATATACATGTACTATATACATGTACTATATACTATAATTATTTTTGACTTCCAGACCTTGATTTTATTTTGTTTATGATTTATAAGTTTAATATTTTCATTACAGTTAATGCCTTATTATATAGTTATATACATGCACAAAGCCTGCCTTATTATATAGTAATATACATGCACAAAGCCTGCCTTATTATATAGTTATATACATTCACACAGACTAATTGATAATATAAGAGTGCATACTTTGTGCATGCTTTTGTTTTCTGTTTGCTACTGTTTGATAGTTGTGTATCAAATGTTTGATTTTATTATATGTATTTTAATACTGTGTATTGCTAGCTAGATAGTTTTTCATGCAGCAAGCTTGACCTTCTGTTTCAGCTTCATAAATATTGAAACATTGTATCTGTTGTAACAGTGAATGAATGTCTATGTCACATAACGAGATGAAGTAATAAATCGCTTGAGTATGTTATAATTTGCACAGCCGAATGTAGGTAGAGGCAAGGCAGGGATGTTTGATTATAAACAGGCCGAGAAACGACACTTGGAGGAAAAACAAAGGGAGTACAAAGAATATCTTGTACAGGTACATGGCTATAGTGTGGTGTCTGAAATTTAGAAAGTATAGCTACATGTGTTTTGTACTTCGCATGTCTTTGTGTTACATATATGTTTGTTTTGTATGGCATTATTGAGAACAATTTTGAATTCAAATACATATGGTTATTCTACTATTAATTGAGTTTTATTATATTACTGTTGTCAAATGTCCATGTAGGAGAAGAATGATTTAAGCAATTTAAGTTTTATCCTAATATGTTGACATGGCATATAAGTTTAAAAAAAAATGTTTAAATCAAATGTCCCCATCTTCCCCATCCAGAGTTGTACTCGTACTTTTAAATTGCATCCTAGTCCTCTTCTGTATCCATCCTAGTCCTCTTCTATATCCATCCTAGTCCTCTTCTATATCCATCCTAGTCCTCTTCTATATCCATCCTAGTCCTCTTCTATATCCATCCTGGTCCTCTTCTATATCCATCCTAGTCCTCTTCTATATCCATCCTAGTCCTCTTCTATATCCATCCTGGTCCTCTTCTATATCCATCCTAGTCCTCTTCTATATCCATCCTGGTCCTCTTCTATATCCATCCTGGTCCTCTTCTATATCCATCCTAGTCCTCTTCTATATCCATCCTAGTCCTCTTCTATATCCATCCTGGTCCTCTTCTATATCCATCCTAGTCCTCTTCTATATCCATCCTAGTCCTCTTCTATATCCATCCTAGTCCTCTTCTATATCCATCCTGGTCCTCTTCTATATCCATCCTAGTCCTCTTCTATATCCATCCTAGTCCTCTTCTATATCCATCCTAGTCCTCTTCTATATCCATCCTGGTCCTCTTCTATATCCATCCTGGTCCTCTTCTATATCCATCCTAGTCCTCTTCTATATCCATCCTAGTCCTCTTCTATATCCATCCTTGTCCTCTTCTATATCCATCCTAGTCCTCTTCTATATCCATCCTAGTCCTCTTCTATATCCATCCTAGTCCTCTTCTATATCCATCCTGGTCCTCTTCTATATCCATCCTAGTCCTCTTCTATATCCATCCTGGTTCTCTTCTATATCCATCCTGGTCCTCTTCTATATCCATCCTAGTCCTCTTCTATATCCATCCTAGTCCTCTTCTATATCCATCCTGGTCCTCTTCTATATCCATCCTAGTCCTCTTCTATATCCATCCTAGTCCTCTTCTATATCCATCCTAGTCCTCTTCTATATCCATCCTGGTCCTCTTCTATATCCATCCTAGTCCTCTTCTATATCCATCCTAGTCCTCTTCTATATCCATCCTGGTCCTCTTCTATATCCATCCTGGTCCTCTTCTATATCCATCCTAGTCCTCTTCTATATCCATCCTAGTCCTCTTCTATATCCATCCTTGTCCTCTTCTATATCCATCCTAGTCCTCTTCTATATCCATCCTGGTCCTCTTCTATATCCATCCTGGTCCTCTTCTATATCCATCCTGGTCCTCTTCTATATCCATCCTAGTCCTCTTCTATATCCATCCTAGTCCTCTTCTATATCCATCCTAGTCCTCTTCTATATCCATCCTGGTCCTCTTCTATATCCATCCTAGTCCTCTTCTATATCCATCCTGGTCCTCTTCTATATCCATCCTAGTCCTCTTCTATATCCATCCTGGTCCTCTTCTATATCCATCCTAGTCCTCTTCTATATCCATCCTAGTCCTCTTCTATATCCATCCTGGTCCTCTTCTATATCCATCCTAGTCCTCTTCTATATCCATCCTAGTCCTCTTCTATATCCATCCTAGTCCTCTTCTATATCCATCCTAGTCCTCTTCTATATCCCAGTCACTATCTTGACTGGGCTCATTGCCTGTAGTGTAACAAACAAGCTGCTGTAAGAATTAAATGACAAAACCTTTCATTTAGACCGTATACATTTTTGGCACTCGGATCTTCAGTAAGCCCATATAAATTTACAAGGCGCATCTTCAGTTAGACATAATAAGTTGTCTTCCAAAAACTGTTAATAGTTACCTTCTGAAAACTATGATACTAAGAAAAAGCTGAAAATAGCTGAAATAACCTGCTTTCTATCACACATAGATGAAACAATAGCTGAAATAACCTGCTTTCTATCACACATAGGTAAAACAATAGCTGAAATAACCTGCTTTCGATCACACATAGATGAAACTCACAAAACTAGTTTTGTATATACATGTATGTGAGGCGTTATATGTTAAGCGTAGTATTATTTATTCAGGGTATCTGTTATGAATGATTTGCAAGAGAGTGAAGGGCGTTGCAGATATACACACTTATAAAATCCATTTAAAACAGTTTTACCGTTGAGCAGCATTGAGTATTGATCCAGTCAATAGGATATTCAAAATAATGTAAACGGGACCGAATAAAAAATGATGAAATAATTAATTTACATATCATATTGCAAGGCACAATCTCACATTGAACAATGGAACTTTATTTGCTTAAGCGTTTCAAGCAATCCTTTACAATAATGCAGATATTATATATCTAGAATATTTACAAATTGTTGATGATATTATTAATGGGTCTGTAAACATTAACAACTATAATACCAAATCAAATAAATGGACACTTGTTTTTATTTATCAAATTATCTGATTAATTATAGCCAAACTGTTAAGCATAACATCGTAACCTAATTAATGGTATAGAAGAAATAGAGATTATTTAACTGCTGGGATCGATTATAGGGAAACCCTTCACGAGTGGTAGACGTGTGGTTCTTTTCACGAGCGCACGCGAGCGAGTGAAAAAACAAAGCACGTCTACCATCAAGTGAAGGATTACCCAATAATCGATCCCAGCAGTTAAATAATCTATTTATTACATTTTAAATTACATTTTTCAAACAAATATTCGCTTTATTGAACATTATCGGCGGATGACGTCGACGTCATAAACACTTTGCTGACGTCACGCCGCAACGTTAGTTATTATTGTGTTCTGTGTTAGCAACGTTAGTTATTATCGGTTCTGAGTTAATTATTAATATTTAGCGTTTATGAATATTCTTGCACTGAGAAATCCCAATCTTTCACGCATAGAAATGTAATAAGTTTATTTAATTGTTAAGAGTTTGACTCATCAATGATTTCCATAAGCTTGAAATTATAATAAAACAAATTGTATCTGTTTGCAACCTTTTTTAAAACATTTTTAACTTAACCTTTGATCCCTGTATTTGTAATGGACTCTCAATTACTCTTCTTTTATTTGGGTCATACTTAAGTCAGTTAATAGGGGTGAAGAGATGAAGTCTTTACTGTAATGAAGTTTGTAAAGATGTCGCTTCTCACCTTTAAATATTTGCTGTGAATTTTGACTGTAGAAAGGGAACGTGAAGGGGCGCCATATTGTCACTCCAGAACAAGGAATGTTTGTCGGACCTGACCAAACGGAAAGGGACAAAATTGTCCGAGAAAGAAATCTTACAAATAAGAAATCTTTAGAAAAGGTATTACTATATCTCAGTAGTTTCAGAAATAGATAATAGAACAGAAGATTCTAGTTCTTATTGAATGTTAACTAAATTGATTGGCCATGGGGATAAATACAATGTACCTACTATTTAATATAATTAGTTATACATATTACGTCTGCTTTTCTTTTTGTCTGTGTATGTAATTAAATTTCAACACTTTTTTGTTACAGGTTATGTAAGTTATTACAGCGAGTTGAGTTTAAAAGTTCAATTTAAATATGTAGAAAAAAATCTGTGATAGATATAAGATATGTATTGTATGTTTTGTCTTGTGTGTGTTTATAAATGTTTACTCATTGCATCGTACTTGTGCATTATATTTTAGCAATACACACAGCAACTGTTACGCAAGGCTCGAGAGACCGGCCATATCCCTGAGCCAAGCCCTAGACATTACGTTCCGCCACAACGTGCTGACCAGAATTTAAGACCAGAGCAAGGTCACTATGTTACAGAAAGGGGTATTGATATGTCAAATCCAAGTCTCGGTCCACACTATATTCAGCCCGATCCACTGTCAAGTACCAGCAAGGCAAGTGTGTCTCAAAGACCTCCCATTTATAAGGAAAATGAAGTTCAGAGTCCCCGCAGGAATGATGGTCAGGACAGGGGTCGTGTAAGAGAAAGAGGTCATCAGAGGACTGAGCAAGATGGGGATTACCTGGAGAAATATCAGTGGTATAATGAAAAAAAGCTGTCTCCTCCAGTTGAAGTGAGAAGGTCTCGGTCATTCTCTCCACCACATGACAGACGGAGGTCAAGGTCGCCAGATGAGAAGCGGCTGCGAGACTTGATGGAAGATTATGATAAGGTAGCCGTGTGAAGCTTCAGCAGTAGAGTAGAAGCTGTAGGAGTATTGTCACAGTGTTGTTACATGTAAACATAGGCAATACATAGACATTCCTAACACTAGCAGCTAAACTGGGCCTTTTCACGTATCTGCTATATTCCAGACATACAACTGGAATTTGTTACACAGCTCGCTATATTCCAGACATACACTAGTAGTGTGGGCGCTAAAATATTCATGTATCATCACAGCAGCTTACTATTTAGGGCTATTCCATTAAAACATACACGGGACCGCAGGAAGGCAATTTAATAAACATCTATGGGTGAACATTATTTTATGATTTTTTTCTTCTTTAAACTCAATTTTGCATCTATAGATAGGTGTTCAATTTCAAAAGTGCCTTCCTGGGGTCCCATGTATGTTTTATTGGAATAGCCCTGATGTAGTTTTGTTGATTGTGATATTATTACTGCCACTGATGTTGTCACCGATATTTATTGGATATAGCTTAGAAAATAGTTACGACTCTATACATATAATCAGACATAAACCTTACTACTTTAGCTTTACTATTTGCAGGTGCCAAACGTCTGTGTTGAAGCAGACGTCATTCCTGTATGTTATTCTCGTGTTAAAGGGACACACAGCAGTCTGGAATTTTGTATCTCACATCAAAGTTACATCTCAGTTTATGTTATCATTTGACTTTAAACTGCTTGCATAAATTTTAATTTTTAATTTTTCTTTGTTACTCTACCAAAATATTAAAAAACTTTTTTCATTGAACTCTGGCTTACCAGAGGTTGTTCTGCTCAGGTGCCCGCCCGTGAATGCAAATTGCCCAGAGCGGCACCTGTGGTCTTCCTCCACCAATGGAAGCTGGGAAGTCGCCATAAGACCTTAGCTGTTGGTGCGACTATAAAATCCAATTCAATTGAACTATCCTAAAATTATTAATATTAATGATCGCAAAAATGCAAGTCGTGTAGAAAAAATTACGGGACGCCGTGGGTGTTCAACAAATCAAGATTACTGTGTGTCCCTTTAAAACAATATATGTATACTATCTGTATGTCATTTAAACCAGGAGGACCTCAGGGAAGATAAGTTTCCCCAACTAACAGAGTACCCTTCGTTTAATAATTACTACTTCCTTCTTGTCTGTCTCTATCCCCACAGACGAGAGCGGCCAGGTCACGGGTGTCACCAAGGGCTCCTGCAGTGCATGGTCAGCCCCAGGGTAACACCAGTAGTAGACTCACCCAACAGGAGGTAGTACAGAGAATGTATGATGAGCAAATGGCACAGGTAGTGGGCACTTGTGGCTTTGAAATGCATCCCATTATCCCGCTGTGCAACCACCACCGATTTATTGACATGCTTTTCCCTTGTTAGCTTCATGCATTTAATATGTTACATGTATTTGTTCTCGTATCACTGATTTATTGGCATGCTTCTTTTATGGTAATGTTCACGCTAGTTTGTGTCATAACAAAGTTTGAAGATTACCCACCACAATTGTAAAGAAGGTTTCATTCTGGTGAACCATATCCAGCGTAACTTGCATATATACAATACTGGCAACCTTCAGAATTGTGTTTGTAAACCAAATAGTTGCATTCAGAATCATACTACAGCTGTCCATAGTTCATAAACCTACCATAATTGTTGCTTTGTGTATGGCTTTATAGCATGACAGATACATCACAATTGACATTTTCATCTTGTATTATCCAGGTTGTTGGTTAACGTCGCAATCGCAAAATTTCCGCCAAATGTTTTTTTTGTCAGGAACTCATATTTAAATAGCCAATTATGTGATCTGATGCTTCTCTAAGAATATTATGTGTCACAAAAATAATTTCGCAGTTGTTTTGTTAAAGTTCCTATTTAGTAGGACAAAATTAATTAATCTTAAACATTGATATTCACTCGAAGGAAGTCAGATGGATAAACGTAATTAATCTTAAACATCGATATTCACTCGAAGGAAGTCAGATGGATAAAAGTAATTAATCTTAAACATTGACATTCACTCGAAGGAAGTTAGATTGATAAAAGTAAATTAATCATAAACATTGATATTCACTCGAAGGAAGTCAGATGGATAAAAGTAAATTAATCATAAACATTGATATTTACTAGAAGGAAGTCAGATGGATAAAAGTAAATTAATCATAAACATTGATATTTACTAGAAGGAAGTCAGATGGATAAAAGTAATTAATCTTAAACATTGATATTCACTAGAAGGAAGTCAGATGGATAAAAGTAATTAATCTTAAACATTGACATTCACTCGAAGGAAGTCAGATGGATAAAAGTAATTAATCTTAAACATTGTCATTCACTCGAAGGAAGTTAGATTGATAAAAGTAAATTAATCATAAACATTGATATTCACTCGAAGGAAGTCAGATGGATAAAAGTAATTAATCATAAACATTGATATTCACTCGAAGGAAGTCAGATGGATAAAACTAAATTAATCATAAACATTGATATTCACTCGAAGGAAGTTAGATTGATAAAAGTAAATTAATCATAAACATTGATATTCACTCGAAGGAAGACAGATGGATAAAAGTAATTAATCTTAAACATTGATATTCACTCTAAGGAAGTCAGATGGATAAAAGTAAATTAATCATAAACATTGATATTCACTCGAAGGAAGTTAGATTGATAAAAGTAAATTAATCATAAACATTGATATTCACTAGAAGGAAGTCAGATGGATAAAAGTAATTAATCTGAAACATTGACATTCACTCGAAGGAAGTCAGATTGATAAAAGTAATTAATCTTAAACATTGACATTCACTCGAAGGAAGTCAGATGGATAAAAGTAATTAATCTGAAACATTGATATTTACTAGAAGGAAGTCTGATGGATAAAAGTAATTAATCTTAAAATTTGACATTCACTCGAAGGAAGTTAGATTGATAAAAGTAAATTAATCATAAACATTGATATTCACTAGAAGTAAGTCAGATGGATAAAAGTAATTAGTCTTAAACATTGATATTCACTAGAAGGAAGTCAGATGGATAAAAGTAATTAATCTTAAACATTGATATTCACTAGAAGGAAGTCAGATGGATAAAAGTAATTAATCTTAAACATTGATATTCACTAGAAGGAAGTCAGATGGATAAAAGTAATTAATCTTAAACATTGATATTCACTAGAAGGAAATCAAATGGATAGCTATTAGTGAGAACTGTAAAGAATATTTCACAGCAACTGTCGATAGACATATTTCATACCACTCCATTTCCAAAGGAAACTATAGTTACAGTTGCCATACCTCTGTGCATATCTGCATCCAATAACTTAACATTTACTTGAACCTTTTAAAATGTTCATATTTCTTAATGAAACTTTGTATATGTATATTCATTTACAAAAGACAACTAACCATATCAATATCAACATGTCAAAGTGACAAAGTATTGAAATCTTGATGCAAAACTGAACAGACCATGTTTTCTCATATTTCCATATTTCTTCCTAAACCTATGTAGATGTATAGTCATTCATACATGTCAACTTACCTGACCAATATTAGTATTAATCCAAGGCCACATTCTGAGTTTAAATGTCAAATTAAATAAGCAGAGAATTTTGTTGTCTGTCTGTCTGCTTCTTGTAAATTAGTTGGCAATTCCCTTAATGTTCAGGTGCGCAGTTTGTTATTGTTGTTTTTCCTGTGATGTGAATCTACTAACACCATACACTTACATCACTTTCATTGTTTAAATCACATTTGTTTTTGCTTTCACAATTCACAAAATAAAAGTTTGAAATTTGATTAGCCTTTATGAAACTTTTTAAGGTGTTTTAGGCTTGTTCAAAGTCTTTTGAAGTCTTATGGCACTAGGGCACTATGTACTTTGCAAAAGATGTATAATTATTTCTTTAAGTACGTTATCACGAATACTTATAATTACTTGGTTTCCCAGTAATAACTGTTTCACCTTGCATAATATTGGTTAGCAGAGGGATGGAGTGGTCTATATGCAGTAATATGGGTAATGTTTGCATTATAAACAAACATTCATATTTTGGTATTTGACTAATGTAAACAGATAGGTATCTGTTTTCAAAAAATCTGTTGAAGATTATTGCATGAAAGTTGGTAAATTCATGTTATAATATGTTTAAATTTACCAACAAAGCATGTTTAAATCAGCATATTGTTTCGATAAGTTCATCAGCCTTTAAGCTGGTCTGCTGGCATACTTTAGTGAATCTAAATGAAATACCATATATATGAGGTAAGGAAATTTGCTGTCTAGATTCTTTACTATTTGAGAATGAGGTGGCATATGGGAAGAATGAAGGCATTTGGGAAAGATTTTATGTTCACAGAAAATATTCATGTTTGATTTATTTTCATATTTCAAATCATTTAAGCATAATTCTTAGATTCCTTAGTACAAAACATCTACATAATTATATACAATATTAAGTAAGTACATGTAAACAATATTTGTAATTGACAAAATCCAGTTTATAATATAATGGCATAACTATATGATTTGCCAGAGCCATTATTGCGAGTTGGTGGAATTTCATAAGGGAGGGAGAATCTAATTAGTAAATTCACACTGTATACTGAGATCATGACTGGATCATAATCACAGCTCTATGTAAATTGTAAACCAAGGGGAAAAAGTGTGACCGGTATGGGACTCGAACCCGAGATCCCTAGCTTACAGGGTTAGAGCTTTCCCAACTGAGCTAAACGGGCCACAGGGTACCCAATATCCCCAGACTCCTCCCACTTTTACTTTTAAAGACCCCTGGTGCCGCTATCCCGCGTTCACCAAATTATCCTCATTGCCAGTGAAGTAACCAAGGGGAAGAAGAGTGACAGGTATGGGACTCGAACCCGGAACCCCTCGTTTACAGGGCAAGTGCTCTACCATTTGAGCTAACCGAGCCACCGGGTACCCAATATCACCACAAAATGTTGTATGCCTCAGCAAGCAATGTTTAAATCCTCTTATAAATCATATGACCTTGAATTGTACATACTTGATAATGGGCAGCTCCAGGAACATAGGCACTAAATTTGATAAATATTCATCAAATTGTTTCAAGGGAAATGACCTTTAAATGGTCTTAACATTGTAAAAGATCTGTTTCAAATTTGAAATTGCTACATTAAAAACATATTGCCTGTTAGATTTTACTGCAGCCATCTTTTAATGTATATATATAAATAATAAATAAATAATATGTAAGTATTGTTTTTCATGTAATGCATTGTTGTTGTTGTTAAACAATTATTATTAAAGCTAGTTACATATTGCCTATACTTGTTTTATTATAGTATCTTAATTTTGACATAAACAATTCTGTTTGTATCACTTGGAAGAGTTTATTAGTTTAATTGTATTATACTATATATACATGTAATCCAGCTGTGGGCATCTTACCCCTTATGACAGAAGCATTCAAAAATCCATGTTTCATAAAAATTTAAAAAAACTGCCGTGTTTCAACCAATGCATCAAGCATGCTTTGATGTTCATAATTAGTATGCTGTTATAAGAATATTTTAAAAGTTAAAACTTTTACGAAGGAATTAAATTCTGGAATAAATAATTTATTTGGAAATCGGATTTTCATCTTCTTTGTTTATTTACAGTAAGTGTGACACTAACTTCTGTATGATTATCTAGTTAATGTTGCCATACTTACCTGTATCTACCTTTGAACAATAATGATAATAAATTAACAAAGCACATATTAGTAGTTTTAAAAAATCTGAAAATCTTTAGGAGGTCCAGAACTGCTAAAAACTTAACATAGGTAAGAGAGAGAGACACCAGAAGCTGGTAAAATGGATGGCATTGTCTTCACTTATGTAAGGAACATAGTACATATCTCACATCATAGTTCTTGTTGTTGTTACAGAAGCAGCAGGTCCTTCAGGAGGAGTATCGGCGTGAGATTGCTGAGGAACAGCGGCTGGCAGTGGACCAGGAACAAAACCAGAACAACAACTACGGTGAACATAACAAGCAGAAACAGCTGGAGGAAGAGAGGAAGAAGGAATATCAGGAATTCCTTGCCAAGGTCAGTCACGGCGATAGTTAAGGGACTGTTGTTCGGGGCGCTTGTTTCTGCCAAATGTTTTTTGGACTTTTAAGACAAAATTCAAGTAATACTTAAATAAAATGTATATCAGTGAAACAGTAATTTTTAATGGTAAATAAACATACCTTGCTTTTCAAAATTGATTGAGAAATACAAATGCAAAATGCTGCTGCATCAAAAATTTGAAAACATTTTTTTATCCAAAAATGGTTTTAATGTTTTGGATAATTGTCAATTTAAATTGCTCATGCTGAAAAACCCTTGGCTGAATCAAACGCCCATACAAGAGGGGTTGGAGTTCATAGACGAACATAGTGTGGGGCTCGTACAGGGATGAAGAAACATAAATATTTCACAAAGCGAGATGGGTTGGACTTGTTCAGCGACAGGTGTGGGGCTAGATAATGGAAAGAGAATGTGACTTGTAGATGGACAAAGAGAGGAACCTGTCAAAAGGAGGAATAAATGCCATAGGTAAAGTGAGACCTACAGTATAAGAAAGTATTTCCAGGAATATCTGGCTATGGCGGTGGTAGAGGTACGTTCAAGGACCAGGGTGTGAGGGTAGAGGAGGGACAGATTGTAGAGAGGTTTGAGGCAGGGTGTAGGAAGGAATAGTAGGTCATATAGGGACAGGGTTGGGTGCTTGTTTGGATACATGTACGTAAAGAAGTGAAAGTTATATAGATTTTCCGTCGTTTTACTTTAAATTAGTATACATGTTAAAAAGAAGAGAGACTAAATATAAAACATGACAATATTGCAGGTCATGTGCTGAATCAATACATCACATTTTAAAATAAAATAAAACCCGGTCTTATGAGGATATAAACTTAGTTAAATGCTTAAAATTTTGTTTTAGCATCATTCAATACAGTAACACAGTCTACATGTTGCCAGGTACAATTGGTGGTAGAAAAATGAGGGGATTGAGTTTTTGTTGGATTATGTCAGTTGGCTTTGCCTTACACCACATGCTTGGATTAACTAAATAAATTTAAACTTGCTCTAAATATTTTGTAAACTTCAGTAAACTGCATAATAACAATTCTCAGCTTTTCTGATGAGTGATACCAATATGATATCAGTATTTATGAAATTGTGCAGAGACCTCCTAAACTTAGTTTACGGGAAAAGGAGGTAACACCGGAAAATTTACGGCTTGGTTTTCCCCTTGACCAGAGCCGCCATGATTCAGAAAGGCAACAACTGCAGACGGAACGGCATAGAGAATATAATGAACTCTTGCAAAAGGTAGACAACTGTGTGATGGTGTTAGTTACCTCTCCTGGTTGGCGTTTTAGAGCTCTGATTTGTCTCTATATTTTGTTTATATCTTTTGGGTTGTGCTTCTGATTTTCGACTTTTTGCGACTGTGAACTGTATGGATGATCGGTTGGTATCATTCTTTCTTCTGCATTCACCTGCATAGAGCTATGTCTTTACTTAATTTAGTTATTTACTTCAAACAAAAACTATGAATGGGTCAGTAAGCCTTAGACAATGAGCATAACTGATGCATGCATTTGTTATTGCCTTTGATTATTTTAAAAAATATGTTAATTTCAGCATGTGGATGAGATATTCATCAACATTTATTTTTTATTTATTAGTGACTCTCCTTTCAGTAGAATTGTGTCTAAACACCAAATTTTACAAGTAATTTAATGTTTTGGTCAAATCCAGCCAATAGGTGGGAAACAACATTTTGGACAATACAGAAGGAAATAGACAAAACTATGTTTTTCTCTGATAAGGCTTTACAAGTGATTTGTGGTTATTTCTCATCAGATTGACAGAATACGTGCTATTGTTGTAAGGGTCATGTAAGCAAGTATGGCATCGGGGCTTTTTTTTCGAAAATAGGGAAGAGGCCCAGGAATTCAATAGGGGAAAAAATCGAGATAAAGGAGAAATAATAGTGTGATTTTTCGAGGTGCAGGGGGAACAGAAATTGAAGTCTTGGGTGTGCAATATGCCTTCAGAGCATTTTAGGAGGAAAAGGTACATTTTAGATACCGGTAATGTATCTTTAATAAATGTTTCCAAAACATAACGTTATTGAGGAAGTAAGAGTAGGGAAATGGTGTTTACCAAAAAATACACCGGATTAGGGGATTTTTCTCGGCCTAAGAGGGGGAAAAAGTAGACTTATTTGCCAGGGAAAGGGGCCAAATATGAAGGAAAAAGATCCCTGAGCATCTTCATCCCCTTTGGAAAGACCTCTGCTTTTTCTTTTAATTTGACATTCTTCTTTCAAACTTGTTTCTTGAGCTACATGTGTGTAAAGTTTGTTGTCTGACAGCAAGAGTTCTATGAAAATCTTGGAATTTCTTATTTTATAAACTTTCTCTATCTTTCAGCTAGATCAGCTACATGTTTTTGTAATTTCAGATTCTGGTTTTGTAAATTCTGGAGTAGAAATTCACATGTGTTACACCTTTATGCATTTAATTTAATCCTAATATAGCAGCCCCCTCATAGAAACAAACTACTGACCCCAGAAGAGACGGGGCTGGATATGGGGCATTACGAGACTGCTCAGAGACAGTTAAATGAGGAAAGAAAACAGGAATACATCAACAGAATGGCAGAGGTAGCACAATGTGGACTATGTTTGTTACATGCACTGTTATAACACCGTAAAATGTGAAATTTACCCCCATCCACCTATCTTATATGTGAATGCTTCATTTGAACTCCACCCAGTTTTCTAACAGGTGGAAATCACCAAATTGACCTACTTAACATTTAGCATGTGAATACTAACATTTTAACTCCATCCACTTCTCTAACAGGTGGAATCCACCAAACACACCTACAGTATCATGTGGATACAACCATTTTAACTCCATCCACTTCTCTATCAGGTGGACCTACAAAAAAAAAGAAAGTGACTACCACTGTAGTAAATTCTAAACTCTCCTATAACACTGTGATCCTTGTTTGAGTATTATTATTTGCCGAACAGCATGAGCAGTGACAGAGGAGGACAAGTTGTCCTTTAGATGTGAAAACGAGTGGTGTTTGGTGGGATTTCCATTGATGCACGGGCAACTGTCAGTGTTCCATGTTTTTATTTGTTGTTTTTTCAGCCAGAAACAACCGAATTGTGGATTTTTTTAACTTGAACATAGTCTAATAAAACATTATTCTAAGCAAAAGCCTCATTCTGAAGCACAAACGGTAAGTGTTGAATGATTTTGTTTGTTTTTTTAGTCCGAAACAACTTTTTTAAACTTGAAAACAGTTTGATAAGAATTAACTATAAGCAAAAGCCTCGTTCTAATGAATTGGTCATGTGATCACCCTCACTCGTGGTGATTCTGTTGGTAGATTTGATTAACAAAATGTAAGAACAAAATCGACTGGTAGAATAATTGGCAATCCAATGATAATGTTTCATATATTGATCCCCATTAGAAGTCATGGCGTCCCAAACGAGTAGGGAAAGAGCCAGACCATGAGACATTCCTCGATAACTTTCGTCATGAAGATGGACAGAGGGAAAGGCTTCTGGATGAACGACGTCGGGAATATAAACAACTTGTCAAGGTTTCCTCTAAATTGTTGATTGGATTTAGAATAATTGTTGAATTTGGGGCAGCTAACTGAAGAGTTGGAGTGGATTTAGAATAATTGTTGAATTTGGGGCAGCTAACAGAAGAGTTAAAGTGGATTTAGAATAACTGTTGAATTTGGGGCAGCTAACCGAAGAGTTGGAGTTGATTTAGAATAATTGTTGAATTTGGGGCAGCTAACAGAAGAGTTGGAGTGGATTTAGAATAATTGTTGAATTTGGGGCAGCTAACAGAAGAGTTGGAGTGGATTTAGAATAATTGTTGAATTTGGGGCAGCTAACAGAAGAGTTGGAGTGGATTTAGAATAATTGTTGAATTTGGGGCAGCATCGAACAAAAGA
The DNA here is from genome assembly GCA_037043455.1 of Cyrtodaria siliqua. NCBI lineage: Eukaryota > Metazoa > Mollusca > Bivalvia > Adapedonta > Hiatellidae > Cyrtodaria > Cyrtodaria siliqua. The sequence continues at coordinate 107,182 of JAWPHD010007230.1, forward strand.
GTTGGAGTTGAATGTAAAATAATTGTTGAATTGGGGGCAGCAAGTACATATAACAAGAGTTTGAATTGTGGTCTAGTGGTAGAGCGATGGACCATTGATCCAAAAGTCGTTGGTTCGATTCCCGCCATTGCCATATGCGTTGTGTCCCTGAGCAAGACACTTTATCTGCATTGCTTAGTACTGGTTCTACCCAGGAAGACATCGAGAGTGATTCAAATAAGTTCATAGAGCTTTCGTTACAATCGATGTAAAATAAATAAGTTTAAACTTAAAGAGTTACGGTAAGTTGGGTTTAGAATAATTGTTGAATTTGGGGTCGCAGTTAACAGAAGAGTTGAAGTGGATTACCTACTGTATATTTATTGTGTGTTGTAATCTTTCAGCAGCTGATTCTCACTAACATGTCATAGTTTATGCTAACCATTTTATTTGAATATTGAATGTATATTGATGAATGTGTAGCTGCAGCTAACAGAATTGTTTGTTAAGTGTGTGTTTTAGTCTTTTTTAATAGCAGCCAGTTTGTAATACCTTCAGGAGAATCTTAGAGCTTTTATATGCTATATTTCTGTTCGTATGCAACCTGAGCAAGCAAATAGTTTTACCCATTTCAGTTTTTATACACCTGTAGAGACATGTTATGGCGCCTGTCTGTCCGTTAACATGACAATTGATTGTGGCTAATAACTTTCAAAGTATGAAGTCTACAACAATGAAACAAAAAAACGTAAACCTCTTCAGCATGATCCAATGAATACATCTGATAAAGGCCCATAACTCTGTGGCTTGTATTGTTGAATTATTCCCCTTTGAAAAAGGTTTTACCTGGAACTTAACCTTGCCTTTTACAAGTGATTGTGGCTATTAATGTTCAAAGTGTTAAGTGTACAACAATGTGACTGCACACATCTTCAACATGATTTAATAAAGCGTCTTATAAAGGCCTTTAACTCATATTTTTTTAATAATTTCCCTTGAAAAAGGTTTAACCTGGAACTTAACCAGGCATATATGCCCCGCTAGGTATTGCTCTTTTTATATCTGTGCCTAGGAGTCTAAAATGCTTAGCTGATTTTGAAGTATAACATATTAATGATGGGTTACACAAATTGTACATAAGTGCATAGGGTAGAGTATTTTTTATATCAAATCAAGTTTTAAAACTACTAAAAACCATGATATGATCATTTTAAATCAAGTTGGGAATTATCAACAATAGTGCAGTAGTCATGTCAGAATATTGGTGTGTAAATTCTTTTAAATTTTTGGAAAACATAACTTTTTTTTAAGAATATAAAGAGATGAACTTTATCAAAATGATATTTGGTGGAAATATACTGAGATTGCTTTTAGTTGCCGCCCTTGTGAGGGCATGGTGGATCTCTTATATTATTATGCCATGATTCTCAGAGACTACTGTTGATTTGTTTGCGGTATATTAAAGACAGGCATATCAATTTCTTGCCATAAAAGAAAGTGCTTCTGTGTAATAGCAGTTTCGATATAACTGGATTTTATGGAGTTGTTCTTTGAAAAATAAACAATTATATAATTGTGTCCTTGTGGTGGAAATATGTTATTGTATTAATTAAGAATTACGATTTAAAAAACCTTACAGAGATAGTCCATAGACTTACTTAAATAACTTTATTTACCATATTTACCCTAAAAAAAAAGAAGAGCTCTTCCTCTAATAGAAGCGCCCCGCTTGCTCCCCCACCTTTTAATTTATTTATTTTTTTAAAATTTTACAAGTGCTTTTTAATTCTACAACAGCGCCCCTTGGCATGTTGCATAGCGCCTGACGCTTCTATTAGAGGAAATACGGTAGCTATTTATTCGGCCAATAGTTTATTCAGTTATGAGATTACGGTAAAAAAAGCATCAAGAATGATGTTGGGGTTTATTTTGACTGGATCATAAACTGTATGGTTTACAATTGTAGAAACAGCAGCAGGCAGGAAATCGCCGTTTTGATGTACTAGAGGGAACAGGGGCCACACTTCCTGTTGGCGAGTATGATGAACACCGACGACAACAACTCGTGGATGAGCGGCATAATGAGTATAATCAGCTACAACAACAGGTAACCATGGTAACCTAGCACTCTAACTGTAGGCTAGAACTTGGATTGTGGAAATGGTATTCTTATTTGTACCATTTAATGAATATATTTTGCCTCCTATGGAGTCCTTCCTATATATTCACTTTTCTGTCCGTTTAATATATATTTTTTAAAATGTTTTGTGAACATTTTAGATTTTAAGTTAATTTTTTAAAAATAAATTATTTCAACGTTGTTGTTTTTTTGTAATAAATGTAGTTTGTTTTAGAGTTTCATTAAAAAGTATATTTTCAAAGTAATTTATTTGAAGGCTTTAAAGTTTTATAGGAAGTGTAGATTTGTGGATGTCTCGTGGTAGTTGTTAACCTATCAGGTATACAGACATATTGTAAGTCACATGGTGTTGCTTACTCCATATTCATTTCTTTTCTCATTATTATATTGCTATGTTCACATGAATGGAAGCTAAAACTAAAAGTGTGTGTGAGTACTGATGCTGAAAAAATGATTAAAAGAAATCATTTAAAGAGCCTAAAACAAGGTTTTATCAGGGGTCTTGACAACTTGTGGCTTTATTACACAATTGATTATTCATTAACCTGCCGTTTTATACAAATCTGTCATACTTACAGGAACTTCTGACGCCCAGTAGTATACAATTTAGAATTTCAATGCATTGACATAAACATCAGGGCCCAATTGTTCAAGGTCGTTTAACTTAACCGAGCATTACTACTAAATTTCAAATCTCTCTGAATTTCCGATAAATTAATATTTCTACCAGAAATTGAGCATGTGAAAGCATTATGTTAAGAAGAAATGCAAATTAAAAACTTTTAGCAATACAAAACATATTTTTATGAGAAAAAGTTTACACTAACCAAAGATTAAGCAGATTTTATAAAACAGGCCCAGTCCTTTTAATGAAAATAACAAGTTGCACCAAGTTTGAAAATGGCTTACCTAAAAATAAATCTGGCAAAATTGTTGTGCTGTAATCTTGGAATACAGTTTAAAGTACCCCAGTTACGAAAATTAATCACAAGAAAATGAAAAATGAAAATGAATGGCCACCCTTTTTGTAATATTATCAATTAACAAATTTAACTCTTAAACATCATATGAACATTTCTTGATAGTCCCATCTATTTAAATCCGCTACTAAGTTGTATGTAAAAATAAGTAATATTTGCATGACGTAGATACTACTTTTATGAGGTAAATCTGAATTGTATAGCTGCACAACTATTGCCAGATAATTGATAAATACATTTACCTGTGTATTAATTTACCTGTTCAAAGTTTTCTATGTCATCAAATAAAATCTTATTCTCGCTTTTCACAGATATTGCAATGTTTGAATTGTAAATATCTATTGTTGTGTATTGATTTCGATTTAAATAAACATAAACATGTTCCTGAAACGAAACCTGGCGCGAGAACTTTAAAATATACTGTGGGGGCTTTACATATAACACATCTTGTTTACTCTTTGAAAGATTAGCAGAAAATAAACAACTTTAAAATAATATTTGTGTGAACATAGTATTGCATGTGTATTAATCAGTGTTCCTCCTTCATACATTGTATATCTAACACCTGCATGTAACACTTATACCTCCTATAACCATCTCAGTTCCCATTCAGCATGTACAGTCTACCAGAGCTTACCTAAACAATTAACACCTGCATGTTACACTTATACCTCCTATTACCATCTCAGTTCCCATTCAGCATGTACAGTCATCTAGAGCTTACCTAAACAATTAACACCTGCATGTTACACTTATACCTCCTATAACCATCTCATTTCCCATTCAGTATGTACAATCATCCAGAGCTTACCTAAACAATTAACACCTGCATGTTACACTTGTACCTCCTATTACCATCTCAGTTCCCATTCAGCATGTACAGTCATCCAGAGCTTACCTAAACAATTAACACCTGCATGTTACACTTGTACCTCCTATAACCATCTCATTTCCCATTCAGTATGTACAATCATCCAGAGCTTACCTAAACAATTAACACCTGCATGTTACACTTATACCTCCTATAACCATCTCAGTTCCCATTCAGCATGTACAATCATCCAGAGCTTACCTAAACATGAATCTGAAAGGATATATATCATTTCATACACACAATGTAGACACTGCTGAATGATATTTTTGTTGTTTTTCTACTCTAAATAGTATTAAAGCTGGACAGTTATAAACATTTGACTGCCTGCAATGTACCACAGAGACAGAAGAAATGACTGTATCATCTGGACAGAATACACATAGTGTGTATAACACACGTTTAAACAAATTGTCAACAAATGTTTACAAAGATTAATTAAATGCCGCATGAAAACTTCCCAAAAAAATAAATAATGCAGATTTGTTTACTACGAGAAATTTTCATAATATGCTTATATATTTTTTTTTAGAAACTTGATTCTGAAAGGCACCTTCCCCCTAAGCCAGCGACCCCTAACCACTTCTTTAAGAATATAGGTCAGCACGACAAACAGAGGCAGATGCTGAGTGAAGAGAGAAAGAAGGAATACAATCAGAAAATAGCTGTGGTAAGCCGTAGGTGAAGTTATAACCTCATGATCACACTTGGACCATAGTTAGTAATTAAGCATCAAACAAACACTGGCACTGGAAGACTGCGTAATTGTCATTAGACATAAAACAGTTAGCCACAGTTCACAAAACTTCAGAGTTAAAGCCATAAAATGTTTATTTTCAACCTTAACGGAGGTGAAACAGATTTTGTGATGACTACTTGTTGTGTCGCCTGCATAGCATGGCAGACACTTAGGGATCACTTTGTCTGTCGTCCATCCGTCCGTCACACGTTAACCTGTAACCTAACCTTGGCCATAACTTGAAAAGTATGTGACCTATGTTCATGAAACTTCATACACATTTTCATCTTAACCTGAGAAATGTTGTTACACATGTCCAATAACTCTTGACTTTAATTTTGGCAGAGTTATGCCCCCTTTCATAAAATGGTAACCTGCAAACTAACCAAGCTCATAACTGGTCATAACTTGAAAAGTATTTGACCTGTGTTCATGAAACTTCACACATATATTCATCTTATCACACAGAATATTATCACCCATGAACAATTTCATTTCAGCACAGTTTTGCCCCTTTTCATAAAACTTTAACCTGCAACCTAACCAAGCTCTTAACTGGCCATGACTTGAACATTATGCGACCTATGTTCATGTAACTTCACACACATCTTCATCTTAACCCATGAAATGTCGTTACACATGTCCACTGATTTTGACTTTCATTTTTGCAGAGTTATGCCCCTTTTCATGAAACTTTTACCTGCAACCTAACCTAGCTCCTAACTTTGGTCATGAAACTTTATACAGTTCTTCCTTACCAATTACACAATGCAGATGTATTCCCATTTTCATAAACATTGATGCTTTAAAAAAAACACTCCATAATTCATGAAGAAATGCAAGTCTTCAAACTTTATAGTTAGATTGTACTTGCTGAAATAAGCACACGGCGTTGTACTTGCTGAAATAAGCACCTGGCATTGTACTTGCTGAAATAAGCACCTGGCATTGTACTTGCTGAAATAAGCACCTGGCATTGTACTTGCTGAAATAAGCACCTGGCATTGTACTTGCTGAAATAAGCACCTGGCGTTGTACTTGCTGAAATAAGCACACGGCATTGTACTTGCTGAAATAAGCACCTGGCGTTGTACTTGCTGAAATAAGCACCTGGCATTGTACTTGCTGAAATAAGCACCTGGCATTGTACTTGCTGAAATAAGCACCTGGCGTTGTACTTGCTGAAATAAGCACCTGGCATTGTACTTGCTGAAATAAGCACCTGGCATTGTACTTGCTGAAATAAGCACCTGGCGTTGTACTTGCTGAAATAAGCACCTGGCGTTGTACTTGCTGAAATAAGCACACGTTAGGCGACACAGGTGTTCAGTGGAACACACTTCTATTTGCCATCAAATTTTCATTAAATGTCACGATGTCTCCAAGTACTGAAACAATTTGTAACTTACCCTCTGGTAAAAAAGTTATGTGACCTCTTAAGCATTTATTTACATATACAATACCTGTTCTATAAACAAACCATTTGGCCCTGCACGATACCTGTTTTATGCTCAGTGCAGAATTCATGGGATTTTATGTAATAGTACATCTAGTGATGAGCCGATTGTCTCTAACAATGAAAAAACTAATCAAACTGACCTCAAATCGGCAGCTATCGATAGTAACTTTTCACAGTTGATTTTCATTTGACTCAGATAATTTCTTTCTGGTAGTCCTGCTGGTACCAAATTCATCATGGCCTATATGGTTACCATGCAATTTGTCTCATATTGTAGCTATGTTACACTCTACTTAGTCTACCATAGAATTAAGTAGGCTAGCTTGCTGCAGAGGATCACTATAAGCCAAAGGGTACATAAAAAGCAAAGTTTACTGTTAAAGATATATATATATATAGTATTGCATCTGTAAATGAATACAAAAAATGATTGTTTCGGTTTTCTGATTATCGATAGTAATTTTTTAGGCCCGATTCCTCAACATTACTATATCAGTTTACACATGAGGTATTGAAAATATTTATTTGGCATAGTTTGCAAAGTTGAATTCTATTCTATTGATTGGATTGTATAGGTTATAAAGTTTCCGAATACTTTTACATTTCAATAAGCATATTCTGCCTTTAAATGAAATTAATTGACTAAGTCATCCTTCCACTGGGTGACCTTTGACACAGTTGACTGTACGCTGATTCTGTCTTCAGGGTCGAGGGAGAACGGCAGGAGGTCATCCGACAACAGGTGCTGAACAAAATGCTGGTGCTGTACTATTAGATCGTTCCGACTCATCAGAGGTATGCAAAAGTGTAACACAACACAAATTATGTAGACAACACATAACATGCAGCTGCATACTTTTCCACCTTAATATGGTGATCAAATAAAACTCTGCTTTTATAAATCTAAAAATAACCAAACAGAATGACTTAGTGCTTATTGAACATTTGTACATACATTTAGAACCCAATTTCAACAATGAGTCACATAACATGCCCAATTCTTAAACTGTTACAAAGTATATAAATGCCCTGTAGTATAAAATTTTGAATTTCAATCGCTTTAAATAAACATAGGTCATTTAAATGAAGAAAAAAAAAAGTTGCATGTGCACCACGCTTAAAAATAGCTCCTCCAAAATGAATCAAACATAACAATATGTACAGTAATGTTGGAATACGGTTCATATGTACACAATTCATTCCAGGAAAATGAAAAGTACATTTAAAATATAGATCTAGTATGCATATTATATTTAAAAGCTCAATTCTAAGAATGAAGGTTTTCAATTAAAAGATGCAGTCTACATGAGAATAGAATAACCAAGTCAACTTTTGCAGATAATGTTTATTAAACTTGGTACATCTACTCAAAACATAATCACTTGACAAAAATCCAATCTTCGCTTTTTAATCCTTGTTTAATTACATGATCTTGGCTGGTCTCTTGGAAGGTATGTTTGCTTCAGTCCTGGGTAATGCATAGTTACATGTTAAATATGTTTTATATGCCAATAAACAGTATTGATGTTAGGTTTGCTTTAATCCTGGAAACTTTATACCACTTAGTTGTAGAAGTTGTAGAATACTTACTAATTCTGCAATAAAACAGATAATTTTAATTTTATCAATACTGACTCCGGTGTCCTCCCACATCATGACCACGCTTACGCTGTAGCTAACTTACATCTCATCAATGCAACCCTAGTTCAATTCTGTCTAGGCATTGTGAGAGGGTATGTTGGTCACCCACTTGGACACATGGGTATTCCTCAGGATTTTCCGGTATCCTCCTATATCAAGACCACACTAACATACGCACCATTGTGATTTGTATAAGCTGTTTAGCTTATTTCATTGATGTAAAATAATAAAGTTAATACTAGGGTAGATCCTGCATAGATATGTCTGCAGGCATGACATGCTGGGTCTACTCTATCTGTGACTTTTTATGCATATAGACATTGAAACAAATATATTCTTACAGTAAATCAGATTTCCATTTGTTTTCAGACACCAGACGTAAGAAAAAAGAATTATCCATTTAATGTTTTAAATGTGTACTAATATTTGTAAAATCTAAACACGTGCATGCAGTAAAAAGTATCAAAGAATGACAATTTTTTGCTGTAAATATATCACAAAAATGAAGCTTTGTGAGAGAAATCACTTAATGTTACTGCTGTATGAACTGTTACTATGTAGTCTCTTATATAACTGACGTAATCTCATATAAGTGATCAGTCAGTAGTTTTTTATGCCCCCGCCATTCGAAGAATGGTGAAGGGGCATATAGTGTTACCCCTGTCCCTCCATGCAAAACTTAGCTAATTGTTATCGAATATTTTCCAAATTTGGTCAAATAATATATGGGCACAATGTCTCGGCCTAGTACAATAATTGGCCCCATCGCCCCAGTAGTTCCAGAGTTATGGCCCTTGGGATAGTACAAATCGCGAAATTAATGGTGTCCGCACTCCTCTTTACTTGGGTAATTGTTATCCAATCTTCTCCAAACTTGGTCAAATTGTATATGGGCACAAAGTCTCGGCCAAGTTCGATTTTCGGCCCCATTGCTCCAGTAGTTCTAGAGTTATGGCCCTTGGAATAGTAAAAAATCGTGAAGTTAATGATGTCCGCACTCTAACTTTTGGGTAATTGTTATCCAATCTTCTCCAAACTTGGTCAACTTGTATATGGGCACAAAGTCTTTCCAAAGTTTGATTTTCGGCCCGATTGCCCCAGTACTTTCACAGTTATGCCCCTTGGAATGATAAGAATTCATGAAATAAATGTTATAGCGGGGCATCCGTGTCCCATTGACACATTTCTAGTTGACTGTATGACAGCTTGTAATGAATCATGTTATCTTGGCCAAGTTTGATTTTTGACCCCCATCGCTCCAGTAGTTCCAGAGTTACGGCCCTTGGAATAGTAAAAAATCGCGAAATTAATAGTGTCCACACTCTGACTTGGGTAATTGTTATCCAGTTTTTTCCAAACTTGGTCAAATTGTATATTGGCACAATGTCTTGCCAATGTTCAATTTTTGGCCCGATCGGCCCACTACTTTCACAGTTATGCCCCTTGGAATGATAAGAATTCATGAAATAAATGTTACAGAGGGGGCATCCGTGTCCCATGGACACATTTCTAGTTGACTGTATGACTGTTTGTAATGAATCGTGTTATAAGGCAGTTACTTAAAACAACTAATTACTATTTTCTCTCGGTGCATGAAAGGAGCATTTGAACTACTTGACCGGGGCATGTGAACTAATGCCCTAGGTCTTTGGCCTCGGGTAATATTTCAAATAATCCTTCCATGCACCTCAGGTAAATAGTTCCAACTGTTGACCATTAAAAAACTATACCAGTGGTATTGTCAACACTAGTACTAGACTTGTCTAACCTATATCACTTGTTTCACCATTGTTGTTGTGGTCATCCCATTGATTATTGTCTTCACTTGTCACTGTGTTAAAATCAAACTTGCTATTTCCCCCAGTCAAAGATGTACTCTCTTATCAAGTTACCATATTAATAATATATTCATTATATACCATTTTAACAAGAGAAATCAACATCAGGACCTTGTGTTCTATAATAAAATCATGTTTACACTTCAAAGGTCAAGGTCATAAATTTGATTCAACTGTCAAAGGTCAAGGTCATAATTTTGATTTAAATGTCAGATACATTTTTTGTTAATGCTCTGTTACTTTATAATGGACAGCTATATAACTAAACTCAGTGTAAGTGTGTATCTTAACAAGACAGTATGTGGCGTACTAAAGTCATGTCATAATTTGGGATCGAAGGTCAAGCATATTATCTGTAATTGCAATGTTTGCGTCCTTCTTGGGTCCTCTTTGGAACTTGGCAATGAAGATAGTTAAGTTAATAAAAAAATGGTACTCCAAAATTAGCATACTGAAAGTACCTCTATATGACAAAGGTCATGCATTAAGGTCAAAGCTTTAAACGGGAGAATCATCATCTGTTTTGCTGTTTAAAGTTTTCAAAGGCAGCATATTTTGTAAATAAGTAGAATTATATGGACTAAAGATCAGGATTTCTCAGTGAAAGAAAATGCATAATCACTAAATATTAATAATCAACTCTGGACAGAAAAACAGCTAACTGACATGAGCGATGATTTCACATGATCAATAAAGTGTTGAAGACGTGAACATCATTTGACGAAAATGTTCAACAAAATAGGGTCAAACCCAGTACGTTCGGACAGCCTGGTACTATCGGACGCTTGATTACATTCGACAACACTGTTTGAGAGTACTTCCTGGTATAATTACGCAATTATAAAGGTTCCAGCGCACAGATATGTGTCAAAACAAGTGCATGTATACGAAGGTGTCCAAACATACCTGGTTTGACCCTCGTTTGATTAAAATTATACACAGACTGGTTTTAAATGTAATAAATAGATTCTTTAACTGTTGGGTTTAATTATGAGGAAATGCATCACTTGATGTGTTGTTTTAAGAACTGCATTGCCTATAATCAAACCCAGCAGTTACAGAATCAATATAAATATTAAGGTTGCAGATGCCAGTGATTTTTTTTGGTCATTTTTACCGCCGAATATCGGCACTTTCCCCTAGCAAAAATCGACTGTATTTTCCCAAAAAAACGTCATATTTTCCCAATCCAAAGTCATATTTTCCCAGTCAAAAGGTTCAATAAAAATATTAAATTTACACTTTAAGTATTGGTAAAAGAGCTTGCCGTAAGCGTATTACATTTTAATTTTCGCGAAAACCAATATTGTCGTACTATCAAGTTGGGGTAAAATCCGTACTGCACCTTGATAAAAATAATCAAGAGCTGAATAGCTAGTTCATTATCTAGAACATTCTACGCTTTTACCCCCCACCTTGTAGTCGCGCCAAGTACCAACTATCCAATGGGCGAGACGCATTGATATTAAGTTACCAGAATCAATCGAACGCTTTATCGTAGCATAGTATTTATACGATACCATTTACGAAAGGCGTTCTTTAACCAAGATTTACTCCCGATATCAACAATCAACATGTCTTATAATTCAAAATGTTACGTATAAAAGATTAAAAAGAACGACGCAAAGGGCTTACAGAGCATTAGCTCTGTGTTCAAAAGGCTGAATCAGATCACGGGTGATGACGAACAGACTTCGTCAGAAATTTTCTGTAGTTACTGAAAGTGAAACTACCCCACCTACCCAACTTTCGAGCGTGACGAGTGAATCTTTTGTCGAGTGTCCTACTCCTACGAGTTCAACTGAATCGTGTGATCCTCCTGGGCAATCTTTTCTCAAATCAAGAGTGTGTGAATAGAATATGCCACATGGATATAAACGACCTCACAGAGGCAGACATGGAAGCGCTTGTGGACATGTTTAAAGGACAAAAAAAAAACTGTCTTTTTAAATGATTAAATTACAGTAGTAAAAGCATGTTCTGAGCAATAAAACCAAAGTTTTTTTTGTTTTTTATATAGACCATACTGATTATTGAATTTAGAAATTTTCCCAATTTAGTAAAAATGCCGCTAAATTTTCCCAATTGAAAAGGTAGAGGTACCTTTAAAAAAAGGTAAAAAAATCACTGATATACATTTTGCATGCTACATGTTCCCAATTTAGTAAAAATGCCGCTAAATTTTCCCAATTGAAAAGGTAGAGGTACCTTTAAAAAAAGGTAAAAAAATCACTGGATGCCAAAAAGTGTATGTAATTAAACAGAGTACAGATTAGGAACAATTTCACCTATGTCTTGCTGGCTGGTTTACACTAGATTCCATACAGCCATGGCCATTATTTCATTACTAAGGTAATTAAGTTAAGCAGTGATTATAATATGGTAACATGGTAGTTTGTATTATAGATTTTTAACAGGGGATTATTTGTAGCTGTTCCCAGAGAAGGATACCGAGATTTCAGGGGTTACCTTTCCATCCGGCTATTGAATAGATTCCTCTGGTTATTTTATACACTGGAATGATCTTACAAACTAATGTCAACATAGTGAAATCAAAATAAACAGGTGCGCGTCTACCTGTGAAATGTACACCTGAGATAAAAATGACGGTTTTCCGAAAGAAGATATTGGGTTTACATCTGCTAGGGTTATTTTATATGCTGGAATGATCTGACAAACAGGGCATTGGGTTTACATCTGCTAGGGTTATTTTATATGCTGGAATGATCTGACAAACAGGGCATTGGGTTTACATCTGCTAGGGTTATTTTATATGCTAGAATGGATCTGACAAACAGGGCAATGGGTTTACATCTGCTAGGGTTATTTTATATGCTAGAATGATCTGACAAACAGGGCATTGGGTTTACATCTGCTAGGGTTATTTTATATGCTGGAATGATCTGACAAACAGGGCATTGGGTTTACATCTGCTAGGGTTATTTTATATGCTGGAATGATCTGACAAACAGGGCATTGGGTTTACATCTGCTAGGGTTATTTTATATGCTGGAATGATCTGACAAACAGGGCATTGGGTTTACATCTGCTATGTGTTACAAGATTCCACTGGATGTGACAAAGACATAACAGGAACAGATCATATTAGAGTTCATAAATGTAATGTCCTTATTATCAAGAATAATAATTACAACTATACACTGTTTATTAGTTACATGTTTGTGTATCCTTACAACTATACACTGTTTATTAGTTACATGTTTGTGTATCCTTACAACTATACACTGTTTATTAGTTACATGTTTGTGTATCCTTACAACTATACACTGTTTATTAGTTACATGTTTGTGTATCCTTACAACTATACACTGTTTATTAGTTACATGTTTGTGTATCCTTACAACTATACACTGTTTATTAGTTACATGTTTGTGTATCCTTACAACTATACACTGTTTATTAGTTACATGTTTGTGTATCCTTACAACTATACACTGTTTATTAGTTACATGTTTGTGTATCCTTACAACTATACACTGTTTATTAGTTACATGTTTGTGTATCCTTACAACTATACACTGTTTATTAGTTACATGTTTGTGTATCCCATGATACTTTAATAACACTGCTTTGTTGTATTTGTAGATCCGGAAAGTGAAAGCGAGAAATGACGAATACAACGATTTTTTACGTGAGAAGCGAGTCAAGGATGCCCACAGGCTTGACAGTAAAAAGCCTCCCACTGCAGCAGACACACGTGTAAGTTTTATCATTTTCTAGTTTAGCATAAAGTGAGAGCATCTGCAAATAAAGTTTTGTTGCCATCTTCTGTCACACTGAACTTGATGTTGGGCACATTTTACATAGAGTTACATAGGAAACCTTTAAAAAACCTTCTCTGAAAGTACAAGGCCCAGGGTTCTGATATGATATAAACAGATTTATTTCATGGTACTTCACCAAAGTTGCATAAACAATGACCTTGGGGTAAAAAAAAACTCATCACACTTTTACATAGTTACATAGGAAACACATTAAACACATATTTTTCACGGAAAGTACAATGAGTAGGATTCTGATATGATGCATGTAGTTTCATTTCATGGTATTTCAAGTTGTACCACCCATGACTCTGTAGAAAAACTAACAGGATGGAATGATTTCTGTATAAAATTCAACTTTAGAAATTGTATGTAAGTTGAATTTTGCTAACAGTCTTTTCTATTCATACAGAGAAACAGCTTGCCGCCATCTCCAAGAAAAAATCCTCGTGTATGTAGAGTTTTCTGATACATATCATTGTTATTGGTAAAAATAAGGGTAAATGTAATTATATGCCCATATATGGTCCTTCTGTAAACATACTTTGCAGCTTTGCTGTAATAGAATGATAGCATTGGTGCTACGAGGATGCATGCTGCGTGTTGATATTACTATATCAGTGTACTGTGTAGATTCTGATAAGGCCTACATTAAAATATTGCTTGTTTCCCTTTTACCAAACTAAAATTTTACACTGGGTAGGTAGGTAAATACTTTTCAGGGGCACAAATAAGACGTCGCCCAGTCGCCATTGGCGAGTGCAAAATGGTCTGGGCGACCAAAATTTGACTTTCACGCGCCCATGTGGGGACTAAAAATATTCAATCCAAAAAACGGAAAAAGGGTAATCATTCAACACAAACATTTAAGTTCGAGGATTTTACCCCGCAGATTTTGCTTTGGTCCTGTGAACTACATACTGTTGGCCGAAATAGACAAACCCTTAACAAAATAATAACGAAACAAACGTTTGTTTTTATTTTTCCACTGCGGAAACGAGACAATGTTCGAGATGTTGCGATGTACGGTTTCCCACAAAACTGCATGTTACGGTACTCTGAGCTTCGAATGTCAATGTAATATTAGATGTGCAAGAGTACAAGTAACATATGCTGGTATAAAATCAACATTAAAACAGACATGGTAGTGTTTATTTTACACATGATCATAAATTCGTGTTATAATTTGAAGGGGAAATAATTAGGTTTCACTTCCGGTTTTGAGATATTCTAAAACGCGGCGCTTTTGATTAATAAAATACGGTGCTTTTAGACATCATCAATAATAATTATATGGCAGGGAATCATGTTGATAAAAAAGGTCTCATACATTAATTTTAAAACTGTATGTCAACATAAAATATTTATAACAAAATAAAACATTAATTTAATAATATCTAATCTTTTTTAATCTTTTATTACAATAATTTACATATTCTAGTTGTGATCATTTATAACAAAACTCATTAACAATACTATTTATAATTAAATAGATAACTTTGACTTGTATTAAAATGATCAGTAATGTTGTTTATGATATTCAATAAACACAGAGTAAATGCATGTAATTGTTCATAAATTTTGCACCAGAGTGGTAAAATAAAATAATATTTCGTTGGGCCCCTAACTTTTGGGCTGGGCCCAGCTGGCTCCTAGCTAAATAGAGTTAGTCTGTGCCCCTGAATTTTGCGGTACATATTCTTTGTCTTTGATGTTTAATATTAACATTTCATATAAATATGTTTCTGTTGCCCTCGTTTGTAATAAATCTTGATTTTGCACCTTCATAACATTTTATAAAGAAAAGTAGAATATAATGTTTTGGGTAAGGTAAAAATAAACACACTGGGTAGAATGGTGAAGGACAAACAAACTGTATTAAATATTCGGCCTAAGGTGTTCTCTGATGCTAGAATATGTTTTACTTTAGACTTAGGATGAAGTTGTTTGTCATTGATGCAGTTACAATGTATACATTCAGACAATTTTGGCTCTAAATTGTTTGACCCATGCTTGTTTGTATAGCTTCAGAAGTTAGGAACCTAATTTTCCAAATGTACCCGTACACATAGATCTATGACAACGGTACTGCGACACACAAGAGCTGAGCCAGTTGGGTTGATATTTTCATTTTGGGTTTTTTAATTATAAAAAAAATGGGAAAATCTACTTGTATTTGTTAATAATGATTCAGAGAAGATGTTTAATATGGTTAATGAATGATGACTTTTAACTAGGTTCCTGCAAAACTATTGGAATTAATTAATTACATCTGCCAGTAGGCACTGAGTGGTCAGTAATAAGTAGAACAGCTAGCAGTTTTTATTTGTTACTGATTATGGTAGTGCATTTTCAGTGGCGGATCCAGTTGGGGTGACCCATCCACTCCTAAACCATTCATCAGAGTAAATGTGTTACCCTGAAATAAGACCGAAACAGCCAAAAGTATGAAGTAAAATAGACAGCTTGTTCCGGGGTTATCTGTTTAGTTATCACCACATTTTCAAAATGTTACACTCTAAGCTAAGTCCTGGATTTGCCACTGGTTTCTACATTTTATCACTGACTTGAGTTTGTTATGGATTTTAGGGACGGCAAAAAGACAATTCTGGTTTACTGCCTGGTCTAAACTATAGTGATTCTGCAGAAGTAAGTCTTTTGAGATTGCAAGGAAAATCTGTTTAAATATTTGCAGTAATAAGAAAGGAAAAATAAAATAATTGTTTTTTGATTTGGTGTGACCTTACAGACATGCACATTTTATATTAGATTACTATTTTTGTATAAATTTTAAGACTTTGTTTATAAAACTTTCTTTATAAAATGATTGTAAATTTATTAACTTTTATTTTTAAATTATTTCTTAAAGTTTAAATGCAAATTATATCTTCAATTAGAAAACCATTCTTATTGTTATTCATAATGCATCTTGAAGTTAAATATATCTTAATGTAAAACAAATATACTCAAATAAAATTACAGAAAAGAAAGATTCAGGAGAAGAATAAGGAATATAATGACTTTTTGATACAAAAAGTGAGTACAATAATCACCAATTACTGATTGTTTTGCTGTTGGATAACATGTGTGCTTGGATTAGTACCTTTCTGTGTGTATATAGCTCAGCAATCTTGAACTGCCATAGTCACCTTTAATTACCTCCCTTCAATTTGCATAATCATTGAGACTGCTTCATGTCCAAAACCCCAGGTGCAGTCACCTTGAATTACCTCCCTTCAATTTGCTTAATCATTGAGACTGCTTCACTGCACTTATAATGTCCAAAACACAAGGTACAGTCACTGCCATTTTCATTAGGCAGTAATACTGCCCATTGCTCATTATCAAATGACAAAATTACAATTTTTAGTCCAGTATTCTGACTTTCCTGAAATCTTCTTGGAAAGAGTAGCTGAATATTAGAATTAAGAGGACCAGGCTAGGTGACTGGGGACAGTCATCAATTTGAATTGTGCCCTGGAACATTATACATATTTATTGAGGGAGACTGCAGGGTTCTCCACAGGCCATTTAAGCATAGCGGAGCCGCTGCGCTTGACTTCCAAAATCTTACATCCCGCGGTGCCTAAACTGCGCCGCTATGCTTAAAAACCAGAGCGCGGTGCTTTGATCTGAAGGCAAACACCGCCTTTAAAAATCCTTATGCGCACCGTACACAAATTCATAAACTCGCGTCAAACAATACACACAAGTAACACGTGACTGATCTATGCAGTATGCAGAACGTGCGATAACACGCTGTGTGATTAGTGGATTGTTGACAACAAATTGCGATTATCACGAGTTGATTGGATTATGTCGGGTTGTTGTGGATTAATCAGTAATTGGGAGATAATTGGGATGGGAGAATGTAACTTAAAGCAGTTGAACTGGAAAGTTTGTTAATATTGGCAGTTTGTGTATCGGCTCACGTGTATTGTTCAAGACGGAAATGAAAGATGTGATGTGCAAGAGTTTGTTTGTTTTGCGCAAGTAAGTATAATTGTTTTGATTGTCATTTGATTTAAGTTTGTGCGTTAATAAATAAAATAAATAGCAATTTTGGGATAATATCTGGTCATTTGAAAAAAGAAAAGAAGAAATGAAGGTAGTTTATTTATCTGTTTACTTCAAAGCTTGTCAATATTTTGAAAACAAAAATACTAGAAATTACTTACAAAATAAAACAAAAATAATTCAGTTATTACTATTATTAAGCGTGTTGGTCTATTATATATTTATAATATATTAAATTATTTATATATATTTCTTCAGACCTTGGCCCGCCACTTTAACCAGGATGAAGATTAAATGATGATCGAGTGGAGACAAGTGAGGG
The DNA here is from genome assembly GCA_037043455.1 of Cyrtodaria siliqua. Classification (NCBI taxonomy): domain Eukaryota; kingdom Metazoa; phylum Mollusca; class Bivalvia; order Adapedonta; family Hiatellidae; genus Cyrtodaria; species Cyrtodaria siliqua. The sequence goes on from JAWPHD010007230.1 coordinate 124,950, forward strand.
AGGTTACAAAGAATGACAGAGAGCTACAGGAGTCTCACCCCAACTTGTACAATATTGCAGCTGTTGGTCTGCTTCTTCCAACATCAACAGCAGATTGAATTAAGACAGCACAGGTCAACTCTGTGTAACAGAGTTCTCAATGCACTGCTGGCAGTAACAATGCAGGGCCCACCTCCATCAGTTTGAATATGACAGGGCAGTGGAAGAATGGCACATGGCCAGACCAAGAAGGTCAAGCATCTGAAAAGGAACTGCTAGCTAATATGTACGAGTCAAGACATTGAATGGGCTAACTTGTGTTGGATTTATTTGAGTGCTAAGGTTATATTTTTAAGTATTATCAAATGTGCTGTTTTATTTCCAAGGATGAATATTGTGTAGTTGATGGTATTATATGTGTGCATGATGTGTTGATGTATATGTTGTATTATTGTGTATAAACTTATAATAAATCTTTGTATGTTTTCTTCTTCATCGTGTATTAAAACATGGATTATTTATTATTGTTTATTGTATGTATTTCAGATGCTGCATGTTGTGTTGATGTGTGTTGTATTATTGTGTATGTATTATTGTGTATGAACTTATTTTAGTTAATATTTTTATGAGTTTTTTTTTTTAAATAAAAGTCTTAAAACATGGATTATTTATTATATTGTTTATTATCATAAATATATAATTATATATGGCTTCCTACCATCACTTATATCACACAAAAGAGTGCCTCACCGTCAATACAGGCAGTTACTAAAAGCCAAAAAAATCAAACACAGGAGGGGGTTTCCCCCTCCCGTACCCTCACCCAGCATGCGCTAAATGCCACTATGCTTGAAAATAATCCTGTGGAGAACCCTGAGACTATTAGTATTAATCCTGAATGGATGATTATATAGACTTCCATTCACAGGGCACATCTTCATTCAAAGCATGAGATTATAGCTCACTTTCTTGTTGACAACAGTTGGACTTGGCATGATCAGAACTATAACATATTCATTTACCAGTCTGTGTATGAAATTAGAAGCAAATTATCACATTGTAATCTGGCTAATGCCTTAACTCAGTATTACAGAAAAAGTCATTGCAGATTTATGCTGCATATTGATTGGGGAAACCCTGTCCTTTCCACATGGGGAAACCCAGTCCTTTTCACATCACATGGGGAAGCCCTGTCCTTATCAAATTGGGAAACCCTGTCCCTACCACATGGGGAAAGAATGTATGTAGAATGCAAGCACTGTCATGTGACTGGTCAGGAAACCCGGTCCTTGCCACATGTATGTAGAATGCAAGTACTGTCATGTGACTGGTCAGGAAACCCTGTCCTTGCCACATGTATGTAGAATGCAAGTACTGTTATGTGACTGGTCGGGAAACCCTGTCCTTGCCACATGTATGTAGAATGCAAGTACTGTCATGTTACTGGTCGGGAAACCCTGTCCTTGCCACATGCATGTAGAAACAAGTAGTGTCGTGCGACTGGTCAAGATTGTTCTGCAGTACACCATCACAGTGTGTTGTCCTTCTTCTCTTATACTAAACAATGTACATGTAGTCAAGACTATTTCTAGGTAACTATTTTCATCCTCTCTTTTTTAACTTACCTGTGAAAAAAAAAGGAAAAGAAAGGATTAATACATAAACTTCAGCAGTCAGTAGATATTTGTAATACATATTTATGTCGTTTAAAATTATCATAAACTTTTGTAGTTCGACACAGAAGTTGCTTGGTCCATGTTTAACGCTGTACATGAAAAAAGCCATAATGGTCTTTCCTTAACCATTAGCCTCCACACTATGGCAGGCATGTAGGGCATGATGAGACCATGATCATAGTGTTAGACTGTTATGATTTAAAAAAAAAATCAGATTGTTTGCCCCATTAGTCAGGTGTAGAAGCTCATTAAAGCTTACAATTGTTATATTGTTAGTATACCGACTTGTAAATAAATATTACTTGTTTTGATTTCACTTTTCAACCTCAACTGTCATTATTTTAGAACCAAATCTAAGCTGTTAGTAGTCTGTTGACCTTTTTATGCCCCACTCCACCATAGTGGAATGGGAATATAGTGATACCCTTGTCCCTCAATTCGTCCATAGATATGTGTGTGTGTGTGCATCCGTCTGTCTGTCTGTCCTGAGTGCATCCCTCTTTACACACATCAAACTTTGGTTAAGTTTTATTGATAGCTCTACTACAGTCTTCAGACTTTATACACAGATACATCTACATGAGTACTACACATTCTAACGAAAAGTAGGTCAGTCTCCATAAATGACCTTGACTTACATTTTAGATGTCAGTGCCTTGATATAGTCTTTAAAGGTCAGTGATTCTGGTTAAGGTTTTTCATGAGTTTCATTTCTGAGTAACTGATAGTCCTACACTTTATACACATACATCTAAACAAACATCTGGACCTAAGTTTTACACCAGTAATTCTGGTTAAGGTTGTAGTAAGCTCCGGTTCCAAGTCCTTGATAGCTCTACACTTACAACTTAATAAACAGATACATCTAAATGAGACCTATACATTCTGACTAAGAAAAGGTCCCCGTGACTGACTTTTATACACTTCGTATGAGTCTCATTATTCATTAGTTTTACATTTTTGAAGCTATTATATAAATATCGCATTCGTGAGAGGGTGATAGTAAGAATGTTCACCCTGAGGATATGATTATCGCCCGAGAAGAAGCCGAGGGTGGTAATCAATATCCGAAGGGTGAACATTCTTACTATCACCCTCTCATGAATGTGATATTTATTTTATTATACCGAAATCCCCAAAAATAGTATTTGTTTTCAGTACAGATTTCACTTTGCCGGATAGACTATGCCACTGCTTGTTCGAGTTTGCGTGTTTATTTGCCACATTTTTTTTCCTCAAAAAGTTGCTATAAAAGTTATATGGTTGGATTGGCAATAAGGTAACTAAGAAAATGAGTGGTAGTTTATTGAACTTGGTCAAGTACTTTTGAAGTTATGATGAGTTAAGAATAGCAATTTCACCATACTGAGCCGATGACATCACCGAAACAGCATAAAAGTTCACATAACATTAATAAGCATCTTGAACAAGCTGAGAATGTTTGACGTCATACAGCACAAGCTATATGATGTAAGCAATGAGTTAATTGTTTGTCATGTGTATTTAAGCATATTGTACCACGCAGAACTTTGCATATGGGGGCGCCCAATGTAACAGCCTGTAAACATAGCAGCCTGGTTACCTTGACCGAGATAATATATAGTGCCCCCACAATAGCGTAAACAATGGGGTTATTGTTGTGTTAGAATCGAAATAATAAATACTCGTGATTTAATTACTATGCATCCGAACTCCGAACTGTATTTTATTCACCGATAAAACACAGGTACATATTTATTATTTCTTAAATAACACATACATACCATTCATAACTGTCCTACTATCAGCATGCAGAACGGGCATCTGTGTCCCATGGAAACGATTTATAGTTCTGTCTTCTTTCACAAAAACCTGTTTTAATTTTAAATTATTTTCTTAAGTAGCTCTGTTTGATTATTATCAATGTTTTAGAGGTGAAATAGAATAGAATAGATCTCTATATTGGTAAAATCTAACAAAGGGTGATACTATCAGCATGCAGAACGGGCATCCATGTCCCATGGAAACGATTTATAGTTCTGTCTTCTATCACAAAAATCTGTTTTAATTTTAAATTATTTTCTTAAGTAACTCTGTTTGATTATTATCAATGTTTTAGAGGTGAAATAGAATAGATCTCTATATTGGTAAAATCTAACAAAGTGTGATGTGTCCTTCTACTAATTCACAGTGTTAGAGTGCTGTTACAGTGTAGACACTTCTCATACTGCATAACTTGTATCAAACTCCTCTTGAAAAGGTTTGAAAAGATTGTGTTGCCAAGAAATGATACTGGTCTATGTTTGAAAATTGCTGTCATTTGAAACTGAACTTGTCCATTTGCCATTTGAATTTGCTGTATTGACGATTCTTTGTTAATTAATCATTGTATGTTTTGTTATTCTTGTTTCCGTAATCAGAGGTCATTATGACCATGTCGAAGATTGTATTATAATCCAATTGTATTATATATCTGTAACCAGATTGTGCTTCAACTCAGAATTTGAAAGGGCAGGGAACAACACCCAAATAGAGCACTTTTAGCACATAAAGTCTTTCAAAACTTGGGCCCATGATGAAAAACTGAGCATTATTATAATACAACAAACTTTTTGTTGATTATTATTTAAAATACTATTAAAAGGAAAATGATTCCTAAAATGAACCTTTGCATAGAGTGTATAAAGTCAAGATTTCTGTGAAATTCCAGTTTCTGTCAAGTTCTGGTTTGAATTTAAAATTGTTTGTTTAGGTCATGGTTCTCAGATGACGTCAATTCAATATCAGGGCAACCAGTTCACTTGCTTTGATGTGCAGCATATTACTGACAGTTGTTATTTATTCTATCCCAATATTAACCCTTAACCCGCTACATATATATAATGGACTGTTCTTTCTTTGAATTAAGACCATTCCTATGTGACAGAGGTTTTTTTGGGGGGGAAAAGACTGATCAGCAGCTGGACATTGTAAACCCTGATCAGCCTGATCTGGGTTTACAATGTACGCAAAGGCTATTATAGTCACGCTTTGTGGGTTAAGGGTTAACATATCTGTATACAGGCTGCTTCCATTCCAGTTGATCAGGTAGTAAAGAAGACGAAAATTAAAAGCACATTATATTTGTTTGTTTTACTGTATAAAGAATCACTCTAAATATTATAGTGATTAAGGTTGATAAGCAAATGGAATAATGTCTCATTATTCTATATGTACCTTCCGGACTGCATTGCAACAACAAAGAAAAAGTGGAGGAGAAAATAAATAAATTGATTTTCCTGTTTATGATTAAACTTATTTTAAAATGTTTTGTAGGAGGGCGGTCCTAGGAAAGGCTGGGCAACACCCACTTATGAAGATATTCTGGAACAAAAGAGACGGGAAGAGGCACTGAGAAGGTATGTTCATTTACATAATTATATTGTATAATATGTCCGACTTCTTGTCATATTTACCATCTTTAGTTCTGATCTAATATGGCTGTTATAGTTGTAAATTCAGGTTAGGAGGGTTAGATTTAATATATATAAATGAACGGGATAGGTAAAGACAATGCAAAAAGATATGAGATTGTGTTGGTTTTGTAGTCGAGTGGTAGGGTGTTTATAAACCAGAAATAGCAGGTCAAGACACCTGGTGACCACATCAAAACATTGTACATGTAATCTTGAGTAAATCATTTACAGCCAGTACCTCTCATTTGAGAGCGGGTGCTAAACCAGGCGGTGCTATGTATTGGAGTTTATTTTTCAGGCCTAAAAGAACCAGAAAAATATATTTGATAGTAAGAGTATGGTAATATCTCCCCCTCTCTAGATCGGCCCTAAATAATCTAAATAATTTTGTATAAGCTGTTTAGTAACAATGTATTAATAATTAAAGCAAAACATTCCTACATCAGCCAACCTGACAATATTTAAGCAAAAAATTATTATGTGTGTTTTGATTTGTTGCAGACAAGAGGAAGAGTACGAGGCCCCGGGGATCAGAAGCTATGGCAGTGAAGGTGCTATCAACAGATTAGAGGTATTCATAAGGAGACTTTTTTAGCCTCTTGGTTATTTTTTGATTCTAAAACACATCCAGAAACATTGTGTTTACAAATGACTCTTTATGCATAGTTTGCATGACACACAGCATGTGTTTGTGTGGTTGTTTCATTTTACATATCTGTTATGACTTTGACGACGTTAAGTTCTTGCATTTAGTTCTGTTTCTGAGAAATTTCATGCACTAGATCAGAGCAGTTTCACAAATGACCTTGATCTTCTGGGTAACTGTCAATCTGGTTATTTGCATTTAAATGATATTCTGTTTTATAATACATTACTTATTTTAGCAACATATACACAGTTATTGTATGTCTTGTTCATTACTGTATCCATTCAGTACATTCCTGATAAATTTAAACAATTATAAGCTTGACTTAAATATAAAAGTAAGAGACCATATGTTGCTATAATTCTCTTTGGCGGTTCATTCAGATGCATGATAATTGTTAATACAAGCTTTACCATACCTCTTCTTTTTTCAGGATGATTTTAAAGGCAGGATCCTGGATAAGGAGTTTGAGGCTAGGTGAGTTGTACTTTCAGTTGTAATGGAGTTCATTTGAAACTGGTAACTTGAATCAGATTTTGGGGCATCACATGACCGAGTGGTTAGAGTCTCTGGCTTGAAATCTTGCCCCTCACCGCAGTGGGTTCGAGCCCTGATGGGATAGGAATCTTTATGTGAGGAAGCTATACAGCTAGCTGGGGAACATCAGTGGTTGTACACAGGTGACTGCCCGTGCACAAAAATTGTGAGGTCTTCCTCCACCAATGGAAGCTGGAAAGTCGCCATATAACCTTAGCTGTTGGTGCGACTATAAAATACAAGTCATTTCAATTCAGTTGATTCAGATTTTAAATGTTAGGTAATTCAAAATCAACATTTTCGAGGCTTGGATTTTTTTAATAAGATTTTATTGAATGATCGTGCATACATCATGAATGTGTTTTGGAGTCAGTTTTTGTCATAGCATGCAATAGTATTAGAAATTCATTAATGTTATTGTTAAATAAATATGTGTTGCATGATTCATGTTAAATCTGTGGCAACTTTAACAGTCTTGTCAGAATCCAATGTCTTGCATACTTGTGAGCATACTGTATAACTAAACTTTAATGGTTGTCCTACCTATTCTTCAATTTCAAGCATGTTTGAATTGAGGTACATATGTTTAATATATAATATTTTTGTTAATTAACTTTTTTGAGGAGAATTTTTTTGAAGACTGAAAGTAAAAAATAAAGCTTAAAGCCATTTTCTCTCATTTTGTTTGATGTGGGTCATGTTAGCCCCAAATTAGTTTGACATGTATTTGTTACCTTCCCTGGATTATTTTGCACGATGCATGTTCAATGGCAAACTGTGTC
>JAWPHD010007231.1:0-132002 GCA_037043455.1 Cyrtodaria siliqua
GAATTTCAAAACTCCATTTAGTTTTACAAAGACCGTGAAAGTATGCTAAGTTTGTGATTTTAGCAGAACAGCATAATCGTATTGCCTACTGACCGTTCCAGGTCAGAAACCCTTTCATTCATTCATTCTTCAAATTGTGTATTGTGTATTGTCCTATTCATTGACCATAATAATTTTACTTTTCCTCATTTTATTTAGTTTGTGGTTTACAGTGCTGACCTTTTGCGATAGGCTGCTATGCTTTCTGTAGTGATAATGTAATCACTTATGTTGCACTTACGTTTCCTGTTTGTTTAAAATTTAGTATATAGCACTCATTACACGTTGAATGCCAGACTCAGTTCTGTTGTCTCTGCAATAGCACATAATTTTTGGGGCGTCTCTCTGAACAGGTCTCTTTAGGGGTTCCATGCCAAAATAAAAAAGATGCCTTAATCACACAAATTTGCACCGGCGTTGTATTAGCCTGGAAAAGCCCGGTAAATCATCAATTTAAAACATGAAAATATGCCAGGCCCGGGCACTTATATATCCTATTTAAAAAAATGAAAAAATATGCAAAGTCCAAAAAAGCAATAAAAAACTTAGCCGGAAGTCATTTAGGTGTAAACATTTATTTCTCAGTTTATTTAGTGTAGGTACTTCTGGTTTTCTGGTCCTGTGGGACCAACGAGCCATATATTTGGCTTAAGTAGGCTTAAGCCGGTGTGCTAGGGGGGCGTGAGAAGTTTGCTTCTTTCGTTACTTCTCATGCAAGACACAATAAAACCGAGTCCTGCTGCTGTATCTCTTTATTGTGTTTGTTGCTCTCAAATGATCACCTTTATCAGTATTTGTAAAATGATAAGTCGCACTACTTTTTTCTTAAAGCGAAGCCGGGAGAGCATGCCTCATGTCTCTTCTAGTTTGTATTTGAGGTCAGCTACGCCCCTGATTCCAATTACCCTTGGGCATGCCGTAGCTTGCCGTAACTGGGTCATACTGTGTTGTTCTGTTATACTATCAAACAAATGCAATGATGCATAAACGAAGTATGAAAGCTACATTTGGAAATCGCCGAACACGTTAAGTACAACATACATTGCAGTCTCGGTTCGGTTGAGTTCATTAATGATAGTGAACGATATTGCAACCGTTCGCACCCTCTAGCCTAGGGATGAGCAGAACTCAATATTTGAATTGTCCATAAGTACGACAATTGAGCAATCCTGAAGAAGGCTTTTTAGCTCAGGTCAATACATATTTTTGAAAACATGTATACACTATGGGTAATGAGTTGCGTAATGTTCCTGATAGAAATATGTAAACTTGTTTTTTCCGATGGTTCCACTTTCAGTATTTAATTGACATTACAATAGCGCTTGTTTAGTGTTGTGCGGCGATCGGACAAATTTGCCCCGCTACAAAATCAGTAGAAAAATTATTTACTGATCCTTTAGAATCATCAGGCCCCATCAGGCCCAACTTCTCGTAATCGTGCCAAAAAACACTTTGGTTTACCCGGAAAGATATACTCGTGAGTTTTGCATATCAATAGCAGAAATCGTACTCTATACGAAACCACTGTATGGATTAATCATATTTTTGCATTTCGTAACACCAACGCACTTTTCTACGGAAGCCCATAAGTGATAAGAAAATATTGATATTCAAAAAAAAATGTGTACAGGTTTATATTTTAGCGATATGATTTGTTTTGTACATAAACAAGACATAAGCACGCCTGATTATATTCCGTTTATGCCGAATGCCAATTTTTAATTATATTTTTAAAATCAAAAGCAGTTTAAGGATTGAAGATGGCGGGCCAGATGGGTGGAAGGGAGGGACGGGCATCCACCCCTTTTGGCTAAAGCCTTTCATGCACGTTGTTAATAACTTCTGTAAATTATTTTCGGTTAAAACTAACTTTACTGTGAAGTGTTTTTATCGTTTAAAATGCCACTTTCTTACGAGCAAGGCCGATTTTCTCCTTTTCAAGATTAGAGTTAAGACCCTGAGTTACTTAACAAAAAATGCACATTTTGGGTAAAGCTTAAGTGCAAGGTTTTGATAACTTCTTTATCTTATTTTGGATTTGAACTAAAATTGCTGTGAAGCCTTATATCAAACAGACATCAACTTCCTTACGATCAATGTGTACCTTTGCCTTTTCTATATAGAGTTATGGCCCTGATTATCTACGAGAATACATGTATGTGTTGTGTTTATGTTAAATTAATCAAGGTTTGGTTTGAAAATTAAACAACATTTTGGGTGGAAATTTTATATACAAATAGGATACAAGTATATGTTAATAATATTTATGATACATCAAATTGTTTTGCCATTTTGGAATGAGGTATGGCCCTTAATTTACTTAGAAAATATGATTATTGCAACATTTATCTTAATTGTTTAGAGTTTAAACCTTATCGCTTTAGTGTGAAGTCCTTAATAACAATTATCATACTGGCATATAATTAGAATCCATTCGATGGTAGCTTTTAGATTTTTTAATACAGTTATTGACTTTTAATTTACCTTGAAAATAGAATACTAGACTGCAATTACTGTCTTATCACATTGTAAACTTCCATATTGGTTCACTATTTTGTCACAGTCGTATGATTGTATTTATCAGAAAAATAACGTTTTTTGTATTGACTAGTTTCGTTGTAAGGCGATTGAGTCAGTGTTTGGGTATGACGTCTGACAAAGTTTCTCCAAAACATCTTGAATACTATCTAAATGGTTTATTTGAAATTTGCACTTTTGTTACATATGATCATTAACTGTCCAACCAACATTGGTGCTTCTGTGACCTTGGTTTGCAATTCTAGGTTCTGATTGATTGAACAGGCAACTTCTGGTTAAGAAGTTTGTCAACGTTTCTCAAACACATCATGAACTTGAATATTTTCCTACGGTTTGTATCGCCTTGATCCATGGGACGCAATATATAACATAGTGTAATAGAATCATGTTTACAGTTTAAAACTATAAGTATCCATATCCTATTTCGAGTCAGAAACAAATTATTGTATAAAAGTCGAGAAGGAAATATAACATTCACAGAACACAGTCAGTCAACCAAACACACGTATTTGAAACAAACACCAATTACAAGGATAGCAAAGAGAAAAGTATGCTAAATGGCAAACTCAAACGGTTGAAATATGGGTACCTACTTGGAATGGTCAGTGACAATATGGGCTGCTGGGGTTAAACCAGATTATAGAGTGCACCATACCTCACTCTTACCCTATTTTCATTCCGATAAAATTCGACCAGCCAGGCTATAACCCCTTACAAACTAGGAAGTATTAATAGAAATTAGTAGGCAATATAAGTAAAACACAAAATGAGCATGTATAGATGAATAAAAATTCCCAGAAAGCCACAAGGCAAATACTTGTCAGAAGCCAGGACAAAAAACGAATGATGACGATAAGACAATATTAAAGTAGAAAATTAGGCGTTACCATCCCTTGCCCTATTTAGGTAGAAGTACATGCATTCATTGCGATATATAATATAGAAGGATAGAGATAGAGAGCAGAAGAAGGCCCTTTACTATATACATATACTATAACTATATTCTCTCTAGCCTTCTATACTATATATCCTAATAAATGCATGTGAGTAGAAGTCATCATAGGGTTCAAAATATGTCGGGTCATCGCAACATTAATTGTAAAGCAGTGTGGCGAACTGTAAATGGGTCAACATCTTAACATGCAGTGCATTGCAGAATGATAGGGTCATATCCTATTTTTTATGTTTGTTAACAAGTTTAACATAGTTTGTATGAATGGGATAATGACCAATAATCTTAAAAAGTCTGTACTTATAGTCACCATAGTATTCACGTTGTGACAGACCTTGTAGCAGAAGAGTTCTGACAATACTTTAAGTAAATCAGGGTTATGATAATAAACCTTTGCAAAGGTTTGTCCGGATATAAAATTCAATGAAGCACTATTAAAGCTGGAGTTGATGAAAAGCAAAACAAACATCCAACTATGTACGGGATTCCTAATTTACAAAAACAGCCTAATAAAGCACACTTTCTTCCTATTTCTAGTGTCTGCACCACTACAAACATTTCCAAAGGTATAACGTCCTGTCTTATTGTCGCTGTGGATCACGTAACACGTAGCTGTGCTAAAGCTTATGCTAACTCTTGGATTAATATATTTTAGTCGTTATAAATTTCTTGAAAAAGAATGCAGTAAACGTCACGCAAACCTTTTCAAATATAAGCTTATTGCTCTTATTCAATATTTATTCAATTTTTATTTTAGTGAATAAACACTAATGTTTGCTCAGCATTATACTGCAGTAGAATACTATGTATTCTTTGGCATATCACTCCGCCATTAAAACAACCAAAATGGACTCTACCATTGCGTTTTCCATAGGGTTGCAGTATAGCTTTTGTTCTTACCATCACTTTCTAAAATGTCATAGCTCTAAACAGCCTACCTATAATTAAACTACTAACCTAAATTCATCAAAAATGTCAAAAGTAAGCGGAGTTCCGTTCAATTGTTTACCACTCAGCACCACCCCATGGCATTAGTGGTGTCAGGTCGCGGAGATGATTTCTGATAAACATTTTGATATTTTAGCTATGGTCATGTGACAAATTATGACGTAATCGACTATTTTCTAAGACTGGGTAATGATCACTGTTTAAAGGATTATCAAAGGAGGTTGTCACCTTATTATTTTGCAACGCACTGCATGTTTAGTGGTCGACCCATTTACAGTTCACCACTTTGCTTTCCACTTGATTGTGCGATCGCCGCCTATGATGACGTCTACCTTAATCCTGAAAGGACGGTAACGTTCGATGGTTGTCTTCAATATTGTCTAGTCGTGCCCTTAACAGTGTCAAAATTGAAATGATCTCTCTTGTCATAGAGTTTGTCTATTATTTCTCAGTTTCAATCGCGAGATGTAAATCGAGTAAAGAAGATATAGCAAATATGAGAAATATTAGCTTTTTTGAGGTGAAGTTCTTTGGAAAGAAGGTATATGTAGTAAAGAAAGGAAAGGGTTGTGGTGTCCAATATATCATCCATATACAAAGAGGTATAATAAAAGGCTTCGATTACATCTGCCTAAGCATATCTGGTAAAAGACTAAAAATTGAAACCACTAACATCACAAAACAAAAACAAATCTGCAACAAGAGTTGCACATTTCTTTCTCATTTGGGATTCCAACAATTTGTTTATAAACAGTAGTGTCATACTTATCTAGTTCCATTTGTGTAAAAAATATTATCTTATATGAATATAAATGCTTCGAAAACAACTACGTGACAAGTCCACATGGTGTAATTGTCCAAAACCCTTCAACTAAATATTAGTTAGAATCAGAACTCGTTTACTGAAGTTGCTGTGTACTGTCTGAAATTTAAATATTTGCAAACATCAAGGACAATAACTTTGTAAACCACTCTTCAATAATTGTTCTCAATGTCAAACAAAACCGAGACCTTAATAATATTACGGTATTTTTTTTTTTATATTATACCCCAAAAAGCATGGAACATCAAATTCAATGTATTACAATCATCGCGAAAACAATCACACTCCTTAGTCATGGGACGATATCCTCTTTGTTCAATTAGAATATTACACAGTAATTGGTGATATTTCATAGGAAAGTAGGAAACAATCAGACGATCGAATTTTTCGACAATTTAGAGCAATAACTTGATACTCGTCTAGCCTTTCTGAAATCTGTTTGATATAAAGTTTCACGCCAAACTGTGTGAAAATCGAAACCAGTTCATTTAATGTATTGCGTACGAAAGCTGAAATTTGCATTTTTGCAATAATCAAGGGCAATAACTCAGTAAGGCATGTGTCAATTCTGCTCAATGTCATCTTGTCAAAGTTCATATTCATATAAATGCTCACACTAAATAATGTGAAGATCGGAATCCGTTTTCCAAAGTAATGTGTGTACTCAAGCTAAAATGTGCCTATTCTTTCAATAACCAAGGGTAATAACTCTTTAAAGCAAGTGTCAGTTTTATTCAGTATTGAACTTGTCAAAGGCCTTGTAGGTATAAGGCCTAACACCATACAACATTTAGTGGAAATCGGAAACCGTTTACTGCAGTTACTGTGAACACAAGAATTCGCATTATCCCTGGAACAAGACAAAACAAAATTCATAAAAGGTCTATAACTCTTGTTAAAATTAGTAAAGTGTAACATAATCAGGTCTTGATTCTGTAGTTTGATATTTCATATACACATATAGGTTTCAAATACTGGAACTGTATTTGCCGAAAAGGACGTGTGCGAATTTATTTATTTTCCTTTGACTGTTTGTTCAGCGATTTTCATATATTGGTTTGGTACGAATGGGTTACCGTAGAAATCGCGATGCTGTTATGAAATGCAAAGTATGCCAGAAGTCACTACAGTGGTTTCATATGTACAAGACCCACATCTGTTAATATTTAAAAAATCAGGAGAATATCTTTCCGGGTAAACGTTTTCGTTTTTTCAGGTTTGGGTCCCCGCCTAAATCGTTGTGGCTTTAAAATTAAATATCGCTTAAGCTGGTGTTAGGAGGCGTAAGAGGTGTTGCACTTTACATTACCTTTCATGAACAGACTCAATAAAACCGTGTCTGCTATGTGTATCTTTCGCTTGTGTTTGTTGCTTCCGAGGGATCCACTTTTCAGTATTGGTTGTAATGCAGTTCTAATTCAGAATCGTGTGTTGTTCTCTGATAGAGCAAATAAACAAGCTTCGACTTAGTATGCTTTACTGTAATCGATTTTTTGAAGCGACCTATGCATATTATCCTTAATTCTATACAATTGCAACATATGTAAGTGTTAGGCGTATAGGGATTACACTTTAAGTGTTCGGCGTATAGGGATTATACTTTAAGTGTTAGGCGTATAGGGATTATACTTTAAGTGTTAGCCGTATAGGGAGTATACTTTAAGTGTTAGTCGTATAGGTATTATACTTTAAGTGTTAGGCATATAGGGATAATACTTTAAGTGTTAGGCGTATAGGGATTATACTTTAAGTGATAGGCGTATAGGGATTATACTTTAAGTGTTAGGCGTATAGGGATTATACTTTAAGAGTTAGGCGTATAGGGATTAAACTTTAAGTTTTAGGCGTATAGGGATTATACTTTAAGTGATAGGCGTATAGGGATTATACTTCAAGTGTTAGGCGTATAGGGATTATACTTTAAGAGTTAGGCGTATAGGGATTAAACTTTAAGTTTTAGGCGTATAGGGATTATACTTTAAGTGATAGGCGTATAGGGATTATACTTTAAGTGTTAGCCGTATAGGGAGTATACTTTAAGTGTTAGTCGTATAGGTATTATACTTTAAGTGTTAGGCATATAGGGATAATACTTTAAGTGATAGGCGTATAGGGATTATACTTCAAGTGTTAGGCGTATAGGGATTATACTTTAAGTGTTCGGCGTATAGGGATTATACTTTAAGTGTTAGGCGTATAGGGATTATACTTTAAGTGTTAGGCGTATAGGGATTATACTTTAAGTGTTAGCCGTATAGGGAGTATACTTTAAGTGTTAGTCGTATAGGTATTATACTTTAAGTGTTAGGCATATAGGGATAATACTTTAAGTGATAGGCGTATAGGGATTATACTTCAAGTGTTAGGCGTATAGGGATTATACTTTAAGAGTTAGGCGTATAGGGATTAAACTTTAAGTTTTAGGCGTATAGGGATTATACTTTAAGTGATAGGCGTATAGGGATTATACTTTAAGTGTTAGGCGTATAGGGATTATACTTTAAGTGTTAGGCGTATAGGGATTAAACTTTAAGTTTTAGGCGTATAGGGATTATACTTTAAGTGATAGGCGTATAGGGATTATACTTTAAGTGTTAGGCGTATAGGGATTATACTTTAAATGTTAGGCGTATAGGGATGATACTTTAAGTGTTAGGCGTATAGGGATGATACTTTAAGTGTTAGGCGTATAGGGATTATACTTTAAGAGTTAGGCGTATAGGGATTACACTTTAACTTTTATCTTTAAAATAAACACAGTAAACTATTTAACAAATTTAAAAAAGGTAATGCATGGCATAATTACTGTAGCTGACAACAATATATATGTGACTATTTCTGATGTTGACTTTATTGTTTAATTTGCTCAATTGATTTAGTTTTGTGTACAGTGAGAATCTCGATACAATTTCGTGTTGGGTCTGTGGTTCCATAATGACCATTTTTCTATTGTTTTTGCCAAATTTACAATTGAATAATACGTACAAATATGTGTGTTGATTAAACTAAATCCTACAATAATACATAGGGGAAAACGAAATAAATTGTAAATCTTGCAGAATATTACGACCTAAGTAAGCAATTGTTGGACATGTAACACGTCACTAAGCTACGAAATCGAAAAAGGTGTGTGCTTCTTTGACATAACTTTGTAAGGATCTGCCTCTTCGACTTGTCTTTGCTATGGATAGTTTAAGTAGTTATTTCGATATGTCCCTTTTTCAGATTATATATTATGCGTATTTGTGATAAATAAGTACGCAATAACATTGTGGAAAGCCACAATGTCAACTGTTTTACGTATGGCATCACTGAGATGCCTAAAGTCACAACAATACGGTGTGGCACTTGAAGTCTTATACATGTAAATGTTTCATTGCGATTCCCTGTTATTTGTTTTATTACAAAGAGAAAACAGCAGCTGGTGCATCTAGTCTCTTGGAATCTGTACTTTGTGTATACTTTAAAATTATGCCAAAATTGCAGATGCGAACTATTAGCGTTATATTTAAAAAAGTGATAGATTTTTCGCATCACAGTTTTTTATTTACCAAACCGTTTAAATTAAATTGCTGTAGACGATTTAACTATTATTTCATAGAAAACGAGCATGAAAGGAGAAATTTGAAAATTTGGAAATCACCAAACATGATAAATATAAAAAAAGATTGCAGTCTCGGTTTGAACTCAATATTTAAAACATCAATATTACGAAAAGATGACCCATCCTGAAGACTTATTTGTATTACTTTGTAATGTTGAGTCAGTAGAAAACGAATATACACCAAACAAATAGCCGGTGATAATAATTTGCCATGAACCATATAATAGTAATCATTTCGTGTTAAAATCAATAATGCTCATGCATTGGAAAAGTTAAATAGTATTGAAAAATACGTATATAATTCCGTTGCAGTTGATATATGTCATCATCTAAAACTAGCCACTAAAAATCAAATTAATTTTGCAATGGCGTGTTATTTTCATTACACGAAAATCTCATCACTTGAATTATCTTAAATTATTTTTGATTGCATGCAATTTGTGGTTTACTGATTGACAAACGAGACAAATGGTCAAATAAATCTAGTCAGATAGAATGCAATAATAACAGTGAAATATTCTTAGTTCAAGGTATTAAATTAATATAAAAAAATAAAGCAAATTAGTGAACTCAGTTTGTGTGTAAAGGAATGGACAATTCATGACATTATAAACCCAAAGCACCTAGGCATGTCATTCAAATGTTTGCGTGATTTTTAACAAGATTATTCTTGGTGGATTGAACTGAATGTTTTGATTTCGTGCTACCGACTTTTTCAAATAGGAGCATGGCGTAATGCAGGAAACAGACAATACTAGCAGTGCTGGCTGCAATATCAAAAGAAACAGTAACAGTGCAGCAGCAGCTGAAGCTTTTCACGTGCACGCACCGCATAACTCACTTTTCAATATCAAGTGTTTTGGCACAACGTAGTCCCAATTTGTACTCACGTGCAGTTACGCGGAAATAACAGTTGTCTTTTAAAAACCGATACTTTAAGCCTATTTTGAATGCAAAAACAACACAGAAAATTAATAAAGTAAGTTTATAAGTTAAACATACCCCTAGAACTTGTTTTGACCACTTTCGGCATATATAGCATAGTCTAAATCGCGGTTCAAATGTGAAGATCGGACATTTTGAGTTTTTTGTAACTCCAAAATTACCGATCTCTCAAAACGGTCACAATAAATGTGTAGTCACCAATTTGGCTTAAATTAACAGGAATGATAGATCTGTACCTATACTACCTTTCCTGAAAATTTTGGCAAAATTCAAGACTACACATGTTTTGAGACCGTTTTGAAATTTGGTCACCCTCTTTGGGATGTTAATTATTCATAATTACGTCAGAACACTTTTTCCTTACACCATACTTTGCTTAATTTTTTTTTTATTATGTTTACAAAAAACATTTTAAGATACTATCACAAAACTAGACATCATTGCGCTTTAAAAATAAATAAATATAATTATATTCATCCACAATACAGGGCCATTTAAATATGAAAGTAAAACATCCTGTCGAGTACCTCACAGAAACTGGCGGCCATTTTGATTCACGTTAGAGAGTGTCGCACCGCTGAACACAAGGAGAAGACGGATTATTAACTTCTTAATAACATTCTGCTGTGTTTATATGGACTAACTGTTTTATTAAGGTCAGTGTACATCCCTGTATTGTGCTAAATAGTATTGTGGATAACTTTTATAGACATGTTTGATGAAAAGAAAACTTCCCGCAAATATACACGACTAATGAGCGGGGTCAATGCAAATTCGATAAACCGACTGTCTTGGTCATTGATTTGCATTAGTTCATTACTTTACTACAATATAATAAGTAATCAGATTAGATATTGCCGATTTTATCATTTCAAAACATGTTCATGTGTTAATTAATCCAAATGAGGTTGTTCACTTTTGTCATGAAAGTGTCCACGACATTTTTTTATTTTTTGCTCTGATATTTTCAGCAATTGTTTACGTTAAATCCCTACTAATCAAACATATTTTAATCGAGGCCATTTGTAAAATTATTATCACAAGTTTGATAAAAAAGCTTTGCATTCTCAAACAATCTTTTTTTACAAAACGAGTATATATTGTCTACTAGGTACGGAGTTTCTAAATTCCATTTAGGGGTCATCTCAAAATTGTTCGTATTATGCATAACTATTATAGTGAACTATTGTTCGACGCGCATGCAGGGTTTTCAGCAGGTTTAAAGAGGCTCTAGTATCTACCTATATCTTTTTGTCCACCAATTGATATAAACTTTACTTAATTGTAAAGAGGACTATGAAAAAGGTAAATGGCAATAATTTCACCCATGCAATATGCATTTCGCTGGGGAAAAACAGGATTGAAAAGATCGGATTTTTGAAATTGTATTTGTAATTGTTTTAGAGTAAGACAAGCCGATTGCGGAGAGTTTCCGATCTTATTCGTTTACAGTCGGAACTGCCTCGTCGGATTGACGAAGAGTTCCGATCGCTTCGTTTACTATCGGAACTGCACCAAGTAGTTTGTTTTCTTTCAACTGAATCGCATTGCTCATGTCCGATAAAATCGTAAAAACTCGTAGTTCTCCGGCAGGAATAAACGGCAGGGCAGCATTTTATTCAAGATATTGTTTTGATCATAATTAATAATTTACAGAACTGGAGTACGAACCATGTTTCTTCTTAGAATACTCATTAAATAGCTTTGTATACATATAAATGCTGTAATATTGAGTATTTAATATTTTACATTAAAAATCGCGTAGATATAGGTAGTGCCTCTTTAATGCCGCTTACATAAATCATCACTGGAACTGGCATGTTTAGTGGTATATAAAACTATTAGTTTTGAATATGGGTTGAGAAATAAATGTTTTACACACAAAATAATGTTTAGAAGGGGCATTTCGCATGTTGCTTGGACAGCAGTAGAACATTAAGAAAACTCAAATAACTTCATTTAGCCATAATATGTTGATATAAAACATTCAGAGTGTCTTAATTAGTGTTTTAACACATTAAACCCATTTTTTGCTAAAAATTATGTGTTTTTTTTCTCTTCATAACTTTTCATGTTGTAGAATTTTGCATTAAAAATGCCCTATCAAAAACAAATTTTCACATGTCATTTTTTTTATTTCTAAACTGGTTTTAAAAAAACAGGTATTTTTTTTACCACTAAAAATGTCTGTTTTAATGATATACCGGTAGAACTTATTTAAGGTAGATCTACCGGTGAAGTCCAAAAAACATGAAACAAGCACCCAAACAATAGTGTCAGTCAGTTAGTATCATGCCTTATATGCCCTGTGACAGTAAAACGTGGAAAATAACCCTAAATTTGATTTAACTGGCTCCCTGTTGATAATTTGTGCACTGTATGTGTATTTTGTAGCAGAGGAAAGTTTCAAAAACAGTACCAATTTAAATGTAGCAAAATAAAAATGAAACAAAATAGTTTAAATAATTCATAATTTTGATAGAGCATCATCAAAAAAACTGACCAATTAGTGACCAGAAATAAGACACTAGGCTCGCGTTAACCATTCGCCAAATCGCCATAGGCGAAAAGAAATCCGAACTGGCAAATGAAAATCGTAAGAAATACATATCAGATTCGCCAGACATCGGCGGTCTGGCGAATCCAAATTTCCGACCGATTTTGTCTAAAATCTCGGAAAATCCCGAACTCTAATACACAAAGTCTTTCACTGTTTTTAAGCCATTACCCCGCTGGGTGTTGTTACACTCTGCCTAGACTGTTCCGGCTCTTGCTGTCAATCAACTGGTTTGTGACCCCGTGCACAATATTGCATTTGAGGTCACTGGGTTCAAGGTCAGTGTTACTAAAAATAGAGGAAAGAAGCTTGTATTAATATTATATTGTCACTGAAATAGATTTCCTTATGATAAAAATTCTGGGTTTTTTTTTTGTGGAATTTCCATGTTTCGTATCATTTCATAAATTGAACATTATTTGAAGCAAAGGCAGAAATTGCATGTTATTGACAGTGATATATGGAGGCCATTTCTTTTTTTTTCATAAAGAGCGTCTCCGTGGCCGAATGGTTAATGGAGTTGCGTTGTAAACCTTCGCCTCTCACCGCTGCGAGTTTGAATCCCACTGGGAACTGGACTAGTGAGAAAGTGTCGATTCTTACGGATGGCGGGAGGTGTACAGTACTGGTTCTACCCAGGAACAGTGGTTGGTCTGCCTCCACCACATAAAATCGACCGTCGTATATATAATAACCTTACATGCGTTGAAAATGACGTCATTAAAATCTATGGCTTTTTTTGTGGGGTCTAATTTCAGGCTAGTTGGTGGTGATTCTTGTTAGATGCTATATGCATAGTTGTCTACAGGCTAAGCAAGTGTTTAATGTTATGCATTATAATACTGCACAACCAGAGCTATAGATAAGCAGAGTATTTGATTAAATACCCAATTAAAAATGCCAAAATACCCAATTAAAATAAAAAGCGTCGGTACCAAATATATCATGGCTTTATTACACGCCCACACCGCAAGTTGTGATGAATACATGTAAATCACTGATGCCTGTGTCATTAAAGGAACACGCGGCAATCTTGATTTTTTTTAAATGCATTGTCCATTGCTTTGTTTTTTTACAGATCTTGATTGCATCTATATTGTCAAATATTTATAATTATTTTGATAGTTGTAAGTATATTTTTAGCATATGTTAAAGGGACACACGGCAATCTTGAAGTGTTTAAAATGGGTGTCTCGATTTATATATCCAGTATCATTTTTAGCTCGACTGATCAGAGATCAGCAGATCTTATGCCGTGGTGCGGCGTCCGTCGTCCGTCAGTCTGTCCGTCTGGCCGCAAATTTTATTTGTAGCGACAACTTCTCCGAAACTACTGGATGGATATTCATGAAATTTTGCAGAAATGTTGCCCATTAAGTCTAGTTGATCCTAGCAAAAATGCATGTTGATGTGAAATCCAAGATGACCGTCAAAGCTAAAAATAGTGTTTTAAAATACAAGTTTGTAGCGACTACTTCTTGAAAACTATAAGTGATATTGATATGGGACTTTTTCTAAAATGATCAGCATGACATGATGTTGATCTTTGTCAAAAATCGTTTTGATTCGACGTTAAACATGGCTGCCAGTGGCCATCTTTGTTTACATAGAGTTATATAGTAAAAACTTGTAGCGACTACTCCTCATTTTCTATAATGATCAGCATGACATGATGTTGGTCCTTGTCAAAAATCGTTTTGATTCGACTTTAAACATGGCTGCCAGTGGCCATCTTTGTTTACATAGAGTTATATAGTAAACACTTGTAGCGACTACTCCTCTGAAACTACTTGACGGATGTTCATGAAACTTCACAGGAATGTTGCTCTTGATGTCTAATTGATCCTAGCAAAATTTCAGGCTGGCCGGAAATTCAAGATGGCCGCCACGGCTAAAAATACATTTAAAATAAATATTTTTTTAGCGACTACTTGAAAACTGTAAGAGATATTGATATGGGACATTTTCTAAAATGATCAGCATGACATGATGGTTATATGAGTCGAACATTATTTTGATTCAACGTTAAACATGGCTGCCAGTGGCCATATTTGTTTACATACAGTTATATAATGAACATTTGTAGCGACTACTCCTCTGAAACTACTTGACGGAATTTTAAGAAACTTCCCAGGAATGTTGCTCTTGATGTCTAATTGATCCTAGCACAATTTCAGGTCGGCCGGAAATTCAAGATGGCCGCCGTGGCTAAAAATAGATTTTCAACAAACAAGTTTGTAGCGACTACTTCTTTAAAACTATAAATGATATTGATATGGGACTTTTTCTAAAATGATCAGTATGACATGATGTTGATCCTTGCCAAAAAATATTTTGATTTGACATTAAACATGGCTGCCAGCGGCCATCTGTGTTTACATAGAGTAATATAATGAAAACTTGTAGCAACTACTCCTATGAAACTACTTGATGGATTTTCATGAAACTTCACGGGAATGTTGACCTAGCTATCAAAAATCTACCAGTAGAGCTTCAAGGTCATTGACCTCTTGTTAAAAAAGAAGTTTGTAGCGACTACGTCTTGAAAACTATAAGTGATATTGATATGGGACTTTTTGGAAAATGATCAGCATGACATGATGGTTATCAGAGTCAAACATTATTTTGATTTGAGGTTAAACATGGCTGCCAGCGGCCATCTTTGTTTACATACAGTTATATAGTAAAAACTTGTAGCGACTACTCCTTTGAAACTACTTAACAGATGTTCATGAAACTTTACAGGAATGTTGCTCTTAATGTCTTATTGATCCTAGCAAAATTTCAGATCGGCCAGAAATTCAAGATGGCCGCCACAGCTAAAAATAGATTTTTAGCTCAACTGATAAGAGATCAGCGGAGCTTATGCCGTGGTGCGGCGTCCGTCGTCCGTCTGTCTGTCTGTCCGTTAACTTTTATTTGTAGCGACTACTCCTCTAAAACTACTAGATGGATATTCATGAAACTTTACAGAAATGTTGCTCTTGAAGTCTAGTTGATCTCAGCAAAAATGCATGTTGATGTGAAATCCAAGATGGCCGCCAAAGCTAAAAATAGAATTTTAAAATACAAGTTTGTAGCGACTACTTCTTGAAAACTATAAGTGATATTGATATGGGACTTTTTCTATAATGATCAGCATGACATGATGTTGGTCCTTGTCAAAAATAGTTTTGATTCGACGTTAAACATGGCTGCCAGTGGCCATCTTTTTTTACATAGAGTTATATAGTAAAAACTTGTAGCGATTACTACTCATTTTCTATAATGATCAGCATGACATGATTTTGGTTCTTGTCAAAAATCGTTTTGATTCGACGTTAAACATGGCTGCCAGTGGCCATCTTTGTTTACATAGAGTTATATAGTAAACACTTGTAGCGACTACTCCTCTGAAACTACTTGACGGATGTTCATGAAACTTCACAGGAATGTTGCTCTTGATGTCTAATTGATCCTAGCAAAATTGTAGGCTTGCCTAAAATTCAAGATGGCCGCCACGGCTAAAAATAGATTTAAAATGAATACATTTTTAGCGACTACTTGAAAACTGTAAGAGATATTGATATGGGACTTTTTCTAAAATGATCAGCATGACATGATGGTTATATGAGTCGAACATTATTTTGATTCAACGTTAAACATGGCTGCCAGTGGCCATCTTTGTTTACATACAGTTATATAATGAAAACTTGTAGCGCCTAGTCCTCTGAAACTACTTGACGGATTTTTAAGAAACTTCCCAGGAATGTTGCTCTTGATGTCTAATTGATCCTAGCAAAATTTCAGGTCGGCCGGAAATTCAAGATGGCCGCCGTGGCTAAAAATATATTTTCAAAAAACAAGTTTGTAGCGACTACTTCTTTAAAACTATAAATGATATTGATATGGGACTTTTTCTAAAATGATCAGTATGACATGATGTTGATCCTTGTCAAAAATTATTTTGATTTGACATTAAACATGGCCGCCAGCGGCCATCTTTGTTGACATAGAGTTATATAATGAAAACTTGTAGCAACTACTCCTATGAAACTACTTGATGGATTTTCATGAAACTTCACGGGAATGTTGACCTAGCTATCAAAAATCTATCAGTAGAGCTTCAAGGTCATTGACCTCTTGTTAAAAAAGAAGTTTGTAGCGACTACGTCTTGAAAACTATAAGTGATATTGATATGGGACTTTTTGGAAAATGATCAGCATGACATGATGGTTATCAGAGTCAAACATTATTTTGATTTGACGTTAAACATGGCTGCCACTGGCCATCTTTGTTTACATAGAGTTATATGATGAAAACTTGTAGCGACTACTCCTCTGAAACTACTTGACGGATTTTCATGAAACTTCACAGGAGTGTTGCTCTTGATGTCTAATTGATCCTAGAAAAAATTCAGATCGCCCGCAAATTCAAGATGGCTGCCATGGCTAAAAATAGATTTTCAAAATACAAGTTTGTAGCGACTACTGCTTGAAAACTATAAGTGATATTGATATTGGACTTTTTGTAAAATGATCAGCATGGCATGATGTTGGTCCTTGTCAAAAATTGTTTTGATTCAATGTTAAACATGGCTGCCAGCGGCCATCTTTGTTTACATACAGTTATATAGTAAAAACTTGTAGCGACTAATCCTTTGAAACTACTTGGCAGAGTTTCATGAAACTTTACAGGAATATTGCTCTTAATGTTTAATTGATCCTAGCAAAATTTCAGATCGGCCAGAAATTTAAGATGGCCGCCACAGCTAAAACTAGATATTTAAAAAAGAAGTTTATAGCGACTACGTCTTGAAAACTATAAGTGAAATTGATATGGGACTTTTTGTAAAATGATCAGCATGACATGATGGTTATCAGAGTCAAACATTATTTTGATTCGACGTTAAACATGGCTTTCAGCGGCCATCTTTGTTTACATAGAGTTATATAATGAAAACTTGTAGCGACTATTCCTGTGAAACTTCTTGACGGATTTTCATGAAACTTCACAGGAATGTTGCTCTTGATGTCTAATTGATCCTAGCAAAATTTCAGGTCGGCCGGAAATTCAAGATGGCCGTGGGCCACGGCTACAAATATTTTTTCAAAAAACAAGTCTGTAGCGACTACTTCCTGAAATCAAAATCAATCAGTAGAGCTTCAAGGTCATTGACCTCTTGTTTCAGCCAGTTCTAAGTTTTTATTTATATGAGAAGTAGGTACTTATTATTATATATGCCTGCATGAAATACTTGAAATCATGAACTGCAGGTAATCCGTATAATTAAGCAGTTGATTTCAGTTAGCTTTTATTATAGTTTATTATGCACCAGCAATTTGGAAACCCTGGCATGGATATCAGAGATTGTTTGGGTGGAATTTACTGGACTTCATCTTGGGATAGACCTAGATTTATGCATGACAATGCTTTAGTTGGCTAATTAAAGTTGTGCACATACATGTCATTTCTAATGTCTATGTCCAAACTGTCCTTGAGTCTGCAAGGGGAACACATTGGCTGCTGTATTTTAAATTACTATTAAGGGGTATTATGTCCCCTTTTGTGTAATCCCATTCAGATTGCATTTGATAGACAAAAGTTAGATAACAAATAATCCTGAATTTTTTTGCAAGACACTTTCAGTATATGTTTAAATATTTTTTTAGGCAGTGCTACCCTTGAATTATAAATACATGCTTGATTAGTCAGTATGGCTCAATACATACTTCTATCAAGTTAATATTTATTATTCAAGTATAGCACAATCTAGATAAAGTGTAAACATACTAAACTGCAAGATACAGGCATAACATATTCAGGATTATTTGTGTTCTACTCTAAGTTTTTTCTTTTGTTGATGTACTTTCAAAGGGGACATAATTCTTTACAGTGCTCCAAATAAGCAATTGTTACCAGTAGTTTTGGGAAATCAGTATTGAAAAATTAAATGAGGAGTTATATTAGCATTGAAACATTTACCACTGGTACTCCGGCATGTGTAAGTAAAAAGCAACACAGCCATATAAAGCCATAATAAATTTAATTACTCTTGCTCTTCATTTTACCAAACTTTACCAGATTTTTTGACTTTTTTTTGTTTAATTTTTTGAAAAAAATATGTTTAAATAGAATATTTAGTTGATTATACCTTAGCCTTTTTATTTTTAGGTTACCATGTATGTGGTAATACCTTTTTGTGCTCAGATTTTTAAACCGTATTTCTAAGCCTAATGATAACAATTAGACACGCTATAAAATGTCAGCATATAATTAATTATTAATTAGCATCAGTGTATTATTAGTTCAAAAGACAATTTTTATTTTATTTACATGCATATATATATGCAGATGTCAGACAGTGTCAGAGTTTGAAATAGTATTTATAAAATAAAAATCAAAAGATTTGTTTGTCTTTCTGACATAGATGATATATTATACCAAGGTATGTGTAAAACTAAGGAAAAATAACGGTGTAATTCACTTTTTAGTGTTTTTGATCTTTTGACCCCCACTGAGGACTCCTCTGTGTGGGAACCAAAAAGAATGTTGCTTTTGTTGGCTGTTATCACGTGGAGAAGTCATCCACTAAGTTTGGTTGAATTCTGCTCAGTGGTTAAAGGGAATGTAGCGACACAGCCAAACAAGCTCCATTATTGAGAGTTCTGAAAACTTGGGGAAAAAGTGAAAGAATTATCAAAAGCAGATGCTAAACATCAGTTAAAGCAAAGAAAATCACTGCAAATGAATTCAAAATCCTTTACTGGTCATATGAAGCATTATTGCCATTATAAGTATACATATTTTTCATACAGTTGCTATATTTTTTCTTCTTCTATAAATCAGTAAATTTTCATAATTTATAAATATTCCATATATGGTCATTTAGAACTGATGTCATAGCTCTCAATATGGCGGCTTCCATATATCTGTTTCAACAGAACCTTAAAATAATCATATATTCTTTGTTAATCATCCAATTTTGATAATTCTTTTTTTTGCAAGTCTTTCAGAACTCAATAATATAATAAAGATTGTTCGACTGTAGCGCTACATTTCCCAGGAGGAGATGTGGTAACAGATGGACAAACAGCCGGACAAACGGAGATGATTTTATTAATATTCCCTTGTTTTTCCAAAGTGTGGACATAATTGTGGAAAACGTCAACTCATTTAAATACAACACTCATAGAGTCATTCATACTTTATTCAATGGAATTCTATGTTCTATATCTAAATAGAATAATATATTGATTATACCTTAGCCTCTTCATTTTTCAGGTTACCGTGCAATTGTATGATGACACAGACATTACCACCAGCTTCTCGATCCAGTCCACCAACATTCTGCTCGGTGTACTCTTTCAACTGGTGAACTAGCCCCAACATTTAACTGGTAATACATCTTAGCTCAGGCCGGCCGAAAATTCAAGATGGCCACCATGACTAAAATAGATTTTTAAAAAATGAATTTGTTTCGACTACTTCTTGAACTTAACTATAAGATATTGATATGGGATTTTTTCTGAAATGATCAGCATGACATCATGTTGGCCCGTGTTGAACATTAATTTGATTCTGTATTAAACATGGCTGCCGCGGGCATCTTTGTTTATATAGAGCTATATATAGAAAAAACTTGTAGCAACTAGTCCTCTGAAACTATCTGACAGATGTTCATGAAACTTCACAGGAATGCTGATCTAGCTATCAAAAACCAATCAGTGGAGCTTCTAGGTCATTGACCTCTTGCTTAATGTATATATATATTATATATATATATATTAAAATATATATATGATATATATATTTATATAATGGTCAGTTTAAATCTGTTCCTTTATTACCAGAACATACTTTTCTTCATTATAGTCTGAAAAAAGGCTTACACTTGTCATTTTTAGCAGCCATGTTTAATTGATTAATGATCGATCATCAGTCGGTTAAATATTCTGATGATCGATTCGGAACTTTCAGCCGATTCTCAACACTAAAGATGACCAGATGCCATGAGTTAAAAAATAAAGATTGCCATGTGCCCCTTCCATAAAATGACTGAGAGAGTATGTCCTGTTATGAGGCCTAAAGTGTTCCATGTATTTCAGAGTCACAGTGCAGTCTGATGATCTGGCACCGAATCTTAAAAATCATGTGTCTTGGTTCTTTGGAGACAGAGAATTGTAACTTTCCTGGCAAATGTCAGTTTTGCCACTTTACACCTACTGGTACCTTCATTTCGACATAGCCGAGGATTGTAAGAAAAGGTATGTTGTTTTTTCAGGAAGAAAATATGTCTTGCTGAAAATGTATTCCTGAGTATTATTTGCCTAATTTATATTTGCCTCTGACATGGTACCATGTCTAAGGCCAAAAAAAAAAGGAATGTCTGTTTCTGGTCTTGCTTCCTAAAAAAAATGGGTAGGTAGGTAGGATTTTTTTAAAAAATGTTTTTTTTAATTATTCCTTACTATACTAAACATCAGAAGCATGTTTCTTGAACATAATACGGTTTGTCCACTATAAAACTGACTCTTGCACACCTTGAAACACTTAACATTGGAGGATTGCGTCTCATTTATATATTTTTTGTACAGTTAAAAGCCTTAAATATTTATACATGAATTGTAAAACTACGTCTATTCTACTTAAACATCAATTATGATTTCCCGTTCCTTCTTTACGGAATATGTTTCGTAAATTTCAGATTTATTCTATTTACTTTGTCATGTGCCTAAAGTACAGTATGCACATTTGTATGATATGTGTGTTCATATTTTCAGGGCCAGTCCATGGTGTCACATATCTGGTTGAAGGAGGGATTTCGATTGTACAAATTATATGATGTTTATTTTCGAATAATAAAAATATTATTTATATAATTTGTTTAGTCAGTTATAGCAAATGAAACCCTACTGATTTTGTGATCAAAACTTTTAATTTTTCACCAGTCTCCATGAAACTTGAGATTTGCTCCAGTTCGAGTGTAACATGATTTGGTGCATACTCGGTCTGACAAACAAACATTTCCAAGAATGCCACCAGCATCCATGGATACTCCTGCGATCTCTATATCACCTTATATGTTTTTCTTGTAATGACAGAACTGTGAAACTTGGCACACATGATCAATATAGTGATCATTTATTACACAACCATTTCTGACAAGCACCATAACTCTGTCATAGATTTTATTTTCCGCTTTAAATAGATGCTTTTGAACGTAGTTGTAATGTATTAGTAGTACTTACTGTCAGAACTCTAAAACATATTGACAGAAAAGTTGAAACTTGGGACAGTGATGACCCAAATGAAGACATATTTACCAGGCATATTTATCATCTGTGTTGCAAGCACCATAACTCTGTCGTGCCTTTTAACAAAATTATCCGCTTTTCATGATAGATGTGTGCAGTAAAAGCAATCTGGCATTCGCACAAGTATTGGCGTTTCTTACTGACGATTCTGTGCATAACATTTGCTGAGCGATGGGTCAGATATACATTATACTTTGTTTCTGCAACATTGGCTGACCTAAATAATGCCCTAAGTAATGTGTGGAATGAATGAAGGTAGCATGGCAGACACTAACTTAGGGATCACTTTGTCCGTCGTTGTCCGTCACACTTTAACCTGCAACCTAACCTTGGCCATATCTTCAAAAATATGAAAAGTATTTGGCCTATGTTTATAACACTTCATACATATCTTCATCTTACCTAAAGGATTGTTGTTAGCGATATCCAATAACTCGACTTTCATTTTGGCAGAGTTATGCCCCTTTTCATAAAACACCTGCAATCTAACCAACCAATAACTTAAAATGTGTTTAACCTATGTTCATGAAACATCACACACTTATTCATGTTATCTCAAGGAGTGTTGTTAAACATGTCCAATAACTCCGACTTCCTTTTGGCAGAGTTATGCCCTTTTATTTTTTTATAAAACTTTAACCTGCAACCTAGCCAAGCTTATAACTGAACATAAGTTTAAAAGTATTTGATCTATGTTCATGAAACTTCACACACATCTTCGTCTTACCCAAAGAAATATGGTGACATGTCCAGTAACTCCAACTTTTCATTTTTGCAGAGTTATGACCCTTTTCAAATAACATTAACCAGCAACCTAATGTGGGACATAACTTGGCAAGATATTGATCTATGGTCATAAAACTGTGTACAGTTTTTCTTTATCAATTATTTAGTGCCATTAACATGTCCAATAACTCAGCCTTTCATTTTGGCAGGGTCATGACCCTTTTCATAAAACTTTAACCTGCAACCTAACCTAGATCATGCATTGGCCTATGGTCATGAAATTTTATACAATTCCTCCTTATCAATTATCCAGTGCATGTTTATGCACCTTTTTATAAACTTCAACAACTGAAAATAAAAAAAGCTCCATAATTCATGAAAGACTGCACCCGTCTTTAAACACAATCGTGCAACTAGCCAAAGCTTGACTATTCAGACAAAATTCAACTTTAAAACTTGATAAGTTGTATATCAGTGAAACGGACGTTTTTAGTGCTAAATAAAAACACCTTCTTGAGAGAAATAAAATAGAACAAAAAATATCTTCAATACGTCATTTGCAATTCAAAATTCTGTCGCATCGAAAATAAAAAATGTTACAGAATTGTTTATTCAAAAATGGTTTTAATGTGCTGTACAAATGTAAAATAAACATCCTGAAAGTTGTATAGCAAACTACTGAGGCTAGCTGAAGTTGTTTGAGATTTCTTAATTGTATGCCATCCCAGCAACACAGTTTCCGCATCAAAAATACATTTTGGCTTTAAAATATTATTAACCGATTTTCAGAACTAGATCTAGTATATGTTTATCACTAAAATGACAGTTTCAGTGATATATAATTTCTATATGTATTTTAAAATTACTCCTGTTATTGATGAACAAACTTTGGCTGAAAGAAGCACCCCGAATAATATTACTGGAAATACATGTGTAATAACTCCAGAAGTATAGCACACACCTCATGAAGATTTAAAGATACATATTTCTCTTTGCCATGGTCAGCTGAAATATAAAGTGGCTGATGGACTTAACATTTGTTTTTAGTGGTAATTTTCCTATGTACACTTTTCTGTACACTTTTCTTTAACACGTGTGGGTAAAAAAGAATATGACCATTCTTTTATTATCAACCTCAGTATACGAATTTTAAATCTTGAATTGCCGCATATCCCTTTAAATATAAAGACGGTCAATACTACCTCGTGAAAATTCATAGATAACGCTTTGCCCATACAAATAATAATGGTCAGCTGAAATATAATGTGGTTGATGGACTTACATTTTTTTTCTTTAGTGGGGTAATTTTCCTATGTACACTTTTTTTTTAAAACGTGTGGTAAAAAAAAAAATGTGACCACATTCTCTTATTATCCCACAGTATACAAATTTTAAATATTGAATTGCCGCATATCCCTTTAAGTATAAAGACGTCAATACGACCTGATGCATATTCATAGATAACACATTGCTCTTTGCCCATATAATAATAATGATCAGCTGAAAAATAAAAATATGAAAAGGTTGATCAACTTCCATTTTTTTAGTTGGGTAATTTTCCTATGTAAAACCATTTTTTTTAAAGACCATTCTCTTGTTATCGCCATCAGTCTGCTAATTTCAAATCTTGAATTGCCTCGTGCCCCTTTAAATCTAGACAGTCAACACGAGTTACGTCCCTTAGAAGGAAAATAGCCAGATTAGCAATTTGGAGACGACCCCTCGAAATAATCGATTTACTATTGACCAATAGGACGCGTTTAAAAATATCCCTCGATTCAATAAAATTGTCGGATTTTCCAACGATGTGCTAGGAAACATACATCAAACGACAGTTTCTAGTGTTTTCACGTTATTTTAATGAATCGGCTAGCATACCTTTTAAGAGGCTCTCATAGCATGAGTAATAAATATAGACCTTGATTTTACGATCAGCAAAATGAACTGTGATTTTTGGGGAGTTTGAAGCTTATTATTAACGCAATGAACAGCACTTATGTATTTTTTATTTCAGTATTACATTCGCTTTAATGATAAAAAATGGATCAAATGCAATGATGCAATGGAATTACGTTTGAAATGTTTGAAATATCCATTTTCCGTGATTTTTTTCAAAACAAAATGGCGGCCACGGAAAATATTCTCATTGGGGCTCGATGCGGGGAACTATTTTTGCGGTTGTCATGTGTAGTTAAGAAAAGTGGACAGCGGAGGTAAAAAAACACTCTGCTTCCCACCTGTAATGTATTTTAAATTCGTACGTGATCAGGTGATACCTCATTTTGAATAATAAGAATCTAGGTCTCAGAAGCAGCAAATGTGGTATGAATGATAATAAATATGCAATTTAAAAGTTGAAAGGAAAGTACTTAGGGCATGATTTTTCTCTATTATTCCGTTTTGAAGACGTACACTTTGAAATCCGACGTTAGAAATGTGATATTTACAATACGTTTAAAACATTTGAGTGTTATTTATGCTAAACCTTGAAGTTTTAATAGTTCTACAAATTCTACATTGATTGACGAATCTTTCATGCGAACATTGCAAGGGAATCTTAAAAAATGAATGAAAAAAACTGATAGTGCAGAGATTAATGGAGACAGTTTACTGTCATATTTACATTCTTTATATATAACATAGCAATATAACAGATAATTATACAACTGATGTTATAGGGCTATTAATGCTGCCTTGTTGGTTAGAGAATAGTTCATGGCGGGGATTTCTTTATTTACATTGTCCCGTATTATTAGGTTGACGGTAGAGTAAGTGTGAGGTTTGGTGCACGCTAGTACCTGGTTTAAACCTCCAAGCGGCCTTTTTTGCCACTGACTGTTCCATGGCGGTAGCCCTATTGTCAACCCTTTTGTGTTTGTGATGTCTAATTTGACCTTTTATTCATCTTTAAATGTGTTCTTTGTTTATGTGTGTGTTTGTGATTGGCTGTCATCCTTGAATACATCTTTTCCTGTTCGATATCTATATTTACAGGCCAACATTGTTGGTTTCTCCACTGGCAGCAGTATCTTTGATGGATCGAACTGAAATGTTTGATTAAGTGCTACCGAGTTTTCAAAAGGTAGCAGGACGTGAAGCAAGCGACACACACTAATTACAGTTTTAGCTGCTTTATCAAAATAAACTAAAGCGACGTTACATGATATCTTATTTTGAAATAATAAATCTTATTTCAAAATTGAAAGGCCGATGCTTCGGTTCTGATTGTTCTCTGCCATGTCATGTTATGCTACAAGTCTTTGCAAAAAAACTTGACTGTAGGCAGGGACCCAACTTCTCATATCGTGCAAAAAAACACTTTTGGTTTACCCGGAAAGATATACTCGTGATTTTTTGCATATCAATAGCAGAAACTGTACTCTATACATAACCACTGTATGGATTAATGGTATTCTTTGCATTTCGTAACACCAACGCAATTTCTACGGAAGCCCATAAGTGATAAGAAAATATTGATATTCAAAGAAAAAATGTGTACAAGTTTATATTTTAGCGATATGATTTTGTTTTATACTATATTCTGTTTATGCCGAATGCAATTTTCAATTATTTTTGTTTAAATCAAAAGCGGTTTAAGGATTGAAGATGGCGGGCAGATGGGTGGAGGGGCATCCATCTTTTGGCTAAAGCTTTGATGCACGTTGTTAATAACTTCTGTAAATTGTTTTCGGTTAAAACCAACTTTACTGTGAAGTGTTATATCGTTAAGTTGCCACTTTCTTACAAGCAAGGCCGATTTCCTCCTTTTCAGAATAGAGTTATGACCCCTGAGTTACTTAACAAAAATGCACATTCTGGTTAAAGCTTAAGTGCAAGGTTTTGATAACTTCTTTATCTTATTTTAGATTTTAACTAAAATTGCTGTGAAGCCTTAAATTAAACAGACATCACTTCCTTACGATCAATGTGTACCTTTTCCTTTTCTAAATAGAGTTATTGCCCCTGATTATCTACGAAAAGACATTTTTGTGTTGAGTTTATGTTAATTAATCAAGTTTTGTTGAAAATTAAACAACATTTTGGGTGGAAATTTTATATACAAATAGGATAAAAGTATATGTTAATAATATTTATGATACATCAAATTGTTTTGTCATTTTGGAATAGAGGTATGGCCCTTAATTTACTTAGAAAATATGATTATTGCAACAACTATCTTTAATTGTGTAGGGTTTAAACCATATCGTTTAGTGTGAAGTCTTAATAACATTAACATACTGGCATATATTTAGAATCCGTTCGATGGTAGCTTTTAGATTTCTTAATACAGTTATGGACCTTTAATTTACCTTGAAAATAGAATAGTAGTTACTGCAATTACTGTCTTATCAAATTGTAAACTTCCAAATTGGTTCACTATTTTGTCACAGTCGTATGATTGTATTTATCAGAAAAATAACGGGGGTTTTATTGACTAGTTTCGTTGGAATACGATTGACCGACGTCAGTGTTTGGGTATGACGTCTGACAGAGTTTCTCCAAAACATCTTGAATAGTATCTAAATGATTTATTTGAAATTTGCACTTTTGTTACATATGATCATTAACTGTCCAACCAACATCGGTGTTTCTGTGACCTTGAGTTTCAATTCTAGGTTCTGATTGATTGAACAGAAAACTTCTGGTTAAGAAATTTGTCAACGTTTCTCAAACACATCATGAACTTGAATATTTTCCTACGGTTTGTATCGCCTTGATCCATGGGACGCACTATATTAAATAGTGTAATAGAATCATGTTTACAGTTTAAAACTATAAGTATCACTAAATGTGATCCATATCTTATTTCGAGTCAGAAACAAATTATGGTTTAAAAGTCGAGAAGGAAATATAACATTCACAGAACACCGTCAGTCACCCTAACACACGTATTTGAAACAAACACCAATCGCAAGGATAAGAAGAGAAAAGTATGCTAAATGGCAAACTCAAACGGTTGAAATATGGGTACCTACTTGGAATGGTCAATGACAATATGGGTACCTACTTGGAATGGTCAGTGACATAAAGGCTGATGGGGTTAAACCAGGTTCTAGAGTGCACCATACCTCACTCTTACCCTATTTTCATTCCAATAAAATTCGACCAGCCAGGCTATATCCCCTTACAAACTAGGAAGTATTAATAGCAATTAGTAGGCATTATAACTAAAACACAAAATGATCATGTATATATGAATAGAAATTCCCAGAAAGCCAAAAAGCAAATACTTGTCAGAAGCCAGGACAAAAAAAGAGTGATGACGATAAGACACAATTAGGCGTTACCATCCCTTGCCCTATTTAGGTGGAAGCACATGCATTCATTACGATATATAGTATAGAAGGATAGAGATAGAGATCAGAAGAAGGCCCTTTACTATATACATATACTATAAATATATTCTCTCTAGCCTTCTATACTATATATCCTAATAAATGCCTGTGAGTAGAAGACATCAGAGGGTTCAACATATGTCGGGTCATCGCAACATTAATTGTAAAGCATTGTGGCGAACCGTAAATGGGTCAACATCTAAACATGTAGTGCATTGCAGAATGATAGGGTCATATCCTATTTTGTTATGTTTGTTAACAAGTTTAACACAGATTGTATGAATGTGATAATGACCAATAATCTTAAAAAGTCTGTACATATAGTCACCATAGTATTCACGTTGTGACAGACCTTGTAGCAGAAGAGTTCTGACAATACTTTAAGTAAATCAGGGTTATGATAATAAACCTTTGCAAAGGTTTGTTCGGATATAAAACGCAATGAAGCACTATTAAAGCTGGACTAGATGAAAAGCAAAACAAACTTCCAACTATGTACGGGATTCCTAATTTTCAAAACAGCCTAATAAAGCACACTTTCTTCCTATGTTTAGTGTCTGCAACACTACAAACATCTCCAAATGTATACTGCCGCTGTAGATCACGTAACACAATATTGAGCTAACGCTTATGCTTAATCTTAGATTAATATATTTTAGTCGTTATTACTTTCTTGAAAAAGTATGCACTAAACGTCACGCAAACCTTTTCAAATATAAGCTTATTGCTCTTATTCAATATTTATTTTAGTGAATAAACACTAATGTTTGCTCAGTAGTATACCGCGGTAGAATACAATGTATTCTTTGGCATATCACTCCGCCATTAAAACAATCAAAATGGACTCTACCATTGCGTTTTCCATAGGGTTGCAGTATAGCTTTTGTTCTTACCACCACTTTCTAAAATTTCATAGCTCTACCTAAATTTAAAATACTAACCTGAATTCATCAAAAATGTCCAAAGTAAGCGCAGTTCCGTTCGATTGTTTACCATTCAGCACCACCCCATGGCGTAATGGTGTCAGGTCGCGGAGATGATTTCTGATAACCATTTTGATATTTTAGCTATGGTCATTTGACAAAGTTTGACGTAATCGCATACTATTTTCTAAGACGTTGATCACTGTTTAAAGGCTTATCAAAGGAGGTTGTCACCTTATTATTTTGCAACGCAGTGCATGTTTAGTGGTTGACCCATTAACAGTTCACCGCTTTGCTTTCCACTTGATTGTGCGATCGCCGGAAATATTGTGGACCTATGATGACGTCTACCTAAATCCTGAAAGGACGGTAACGTTCGATGGTTGTCTTTAATATTGTCTAGTCGTGCCCTTAACAGTGTCAAAATTGAAATGATCTCTCTTGTCATAGAGTTTGCTTATTATTTCTCAGTTTCAATCACGAGATGTAAATCGAGTAAAGAAGTAAAGAAGATATAGCAACTATGAGAAATATTAGCTTTTTTGAGGTGAAGTTCTTTGGAAAGAAAGTATATGTAGTAAAGATAAGAAAGGGTTGTAATTGTCCAATATATCATCCATATACAACGAGGTATAATAAAAGGCTTCGATTACATCTGCCTAAGCGTATCTGATAAAAGACTAAACATGAAACCTCTAACATCACAAAACAAAAACAAATCTGCAACACGAGTTGCACATTTCGTTCTCATTTGGGATTCCAACACTTTGTCTATCAACAGTAGTGTCATACTTAACTAGTTCCATATGTGTAAAAA
Source organism: Cyrtodaria siliqua (assembly GCA_037043455.1). NCBI lineage: Eukaryota > Metazoa > Mollusca > Bivalvia > Adapedonta > Hiatellidae > Cyrtodaria > Cyrtodaria siliqua. The sequence continues at coordinate 29,506 of JAWPHD010007231.1, forward strand.
ATATAAATGCTTCGAAAACAACTACGTGACAAGTCCACATGGTGTAATTGTCCAAAACCCTTCAACTAAATATTAGTGAGAATCAGAACTCGTTTACTGAAGTTGCTGTGTACTCAGTTTGAAATTTAAATATTTGCAAACAGCAAGGGCGATAACTTTGTAAACCACTCCTCAATTCTTCTCATTGTCAAACAAAACCGAAACCGTAATAATATTACCCCAAAAAGCATGGAAAATCAAATGCTATTTATTACAATCATCGTGAAAACAATCACACTCCGTAGTCAGAGGACGATATCCTCTTTGTTCAATTAGAATATTACACAGTAATTGATGATATTTCAAAGGAAAGTAGGAAACAATCAGACGATCGAATTTTTCGACAATTTAGAGCAATAACTTGATACTCGTCTAACCTGTCTGAAATCCGTTTGATATAAAGTTACACGCCAAACTGTGTGAAAATCGAAACCAGGTATTTAATGTATTGCGTACGAAAGCTGAAATTTGCATTTTTGCAATAATCAAGGGCAATAACTCAGTAAGGCAGGTGTCAGTTCTGCTCAGTGTCATCTTGTCAAAGTTCATATTCATATAAAGTCTCACACTAAATAATGTGAAGATCTGAATCCGTTTACTAAAGTAATGTGTGTACTCAAGCTAAAATGTGCCTATTCTTTCAATAACCAAGGGTAATAACTCTTTAAAGCAAATGTCAGTTGTACTCAGTATTGAACTTGTCAAAGGCCTTGTAGGTATAAGTACTAACAATATACAACATTTAGTGGAAATCGGAAACCGTTTACTGCAGTTATTGTGAACACAAGAAATTCGCATTATCTCTGGCACAAGAAAAAACAAAATTCATAAAAGGTCTATAACTCTTGTTAAAATTAGTAAAGTGTAACATAATCAGGTCTTGATTCTGTAGTTTGATATTTCATATACACATATAGGTTTCAAATACTGGAACTGTATTTGCCGAAAAGGATGTGTGCAAATTTCTTTATTTTCCTTTGACTGTTTGTTCAGCGATTTTCATATATTGGCTTGGTACGAATGGGTTACCGTAGAAATCGCGATGCTGTTACGAAATGCAAAGTATGCCAGAAGTCCATACAGTGGTTTCATATGTACAAGACGCCCATCTGTTAATATTTAAAAATTCAGGAGTATATCTTTCCGGGTAAACGTTTTCGATTTTTTCGGGCTTGGGTCCCCATCTACTGAGCACGACACGGATCACAATCATTACCTTAAGGCAATAGTTAAATAGTACGTATGGAAAGCATAATTGTACTTCCAAATGCGTTTATTGAGTTTTTAACGTTTAGATTTAAAGTCCACCTTGGCTATATCTTTTACGTAATGTTTCATGAACATAGGTAATATTGTGTATAGTGTATAGTAGGAGTTTATGTGTTAAAACATATGTAATTGTACCAACAGTCGATCTAGAGCTGCATTGACAGTATATGACATGCGATGTGTGTTTAACATTAAGTTGGTTTAAGAAATTGGTCGAACCGATACCAGCATAGTAAATATAGATACAATATATATAGTAAAACATCAAATTAACTAACGTAGGGTGTTATGTATCGCTAACACATTACATTAGATTCGACAGCATCATGAGTGGATACGAGGTGAAGAATGACATTTCCTATCAGCATCAGATAGGCCTATGCCAAGGAGCAACCCACGCGGGACAGAGGTATGTGACTATAATACACTTATATACCGAGACCGCTAAAGATGTCTTTATAGAAACGATAAACCAGTGCTTAAACGACGTCTTTACCTACGGTAACCGCTATTCTCCGACCAGGTTTTGAGATCGTGCTTATGGATTGTATGTTGTTTTTAGTGTGTTTTATGCCTAATCGATTAATATATAAACTAATCCAAAATACTAACTTCAATTATATATCGTATAAAATGCAATGCTTTAAATCAATGTCTTGCGAAACAAAGTATACACAATATTGATGGTGCTCTTTGAATCAGTTGATGGTTCCCGTATTAAGCGAATTTTCAATTCAATTAACAGTTTAGTTGAATGAAATGTTCAATTTGATGAGGAAAATTGCGTTATTTGCAATAAATCTCAAGTTACAATTCACCGGAACAAATTCAATGGCAAGGTAGCATGCGATAGATATTGATTCCATTTTACTTAATATCAGAATGTTAACTTAATGAGGATACGTGTTAAATGCAGCGTAAATTGGCAACGCATAATTATGTTGTACATTGTACAACCAGATTATGATCAAATACTATGCATCTATTTCCCTCGTGAAGAACTAAATGAAGTGTTTTGCATTCAGCTCATTAATACATTGTTTCGGTTAGTTTCAGCAGCACCAGAGAGGAAATATGGCTACATAGGTATCCGGGACCCATGTCCATCTCTTAATATAGTAAGACTATATCTCTGTAATTTTGTTGAACGTACTTGGTGGATATACTTTTATACACAAAACAGGCTGTTAAAGTTCCCATCCGATGAACCCAGTGGTGAAAGCGAGACTCGAACCCTTGATCTTCGATTTCAGAGTTGAACGTACAATCCACTTGACCACAGCTACTCTTTCCCTTTTTGATAATATACTTGTAGCACAGATCATTGTAGTCGCCTTTTGAATAAGTAAGATAATCTGCTATTTCATCGATTGAGGCACGTAGTTAATTTCGTATCGACCCTCCTTTATTACAAGAAACTACATTCGTGTTTACCTTACTTTTTCAACTAATCAACTGTAACATAACGGTTTCAGATTTTCAAATTAATTGAACCAATTATTCATAAAGAGTTTACTACAAGCGTTCTTCACGGTGAAGAGAGTGGGAGATACAGACAGTCGATAAAACCTATGGCAAACCCTATAGGTCGGATGAGTCTATCCTATACATAACATCTAACCAACTTTCAATTGTTCAGGTATATAGCTTATCCTAATTAATGATACAATATTACCAAAGTCCCGCATACTTCATATAGATATTACAATTAACTTCTAGGATCATTCTAATCTAACGGGCCACTGTTTGTATATAGCTGCACACGATTCCAACTTCTCTAATGCCTGTAGTCTAGTGATAATGACTGGTATTGCAAGACATGGCACATGGTTCATAATACACGCATCAAGTCTGATAGAAACCTTCCTAAATACGTGCGTGACATAGAGATAGATACTTGTTCATAAACAAAACATATTGTAAAAGATTTAAACATTTTTTTTATAAAATAACTGAAAAGTGGATAGCATTTACACGTTTAATGGTAAACACATATGAATTTATGTGTAGTCGATATAATTATAACAATTGGAAAAATAGGACTATATATTTATACGTTTCTTTTAACCTAAAGTTAAATATTCGCAGTTCTGGGACACCAGAACAATCTTCATAGTAGAGCACTAGTCTATGCTTTGCCTGTTTTACCTTACTTTTGTATTATTTTATCTATGTTCCCCATGTTATGTTATGCTACTCTTTTAAGACGAATACTGTATTCAGATTATTGGTACATTTGCCCCGTGTGATTCCGGGGGATCCGTTTGGTTCCAAGGCAAATAATAGGGCCACACTGCAGATCCTGTTGGAGTGGTAGGCAGAGGGATATAATCCCACCCCACCCCCCACCCCACGAAATGTTCATTTTATTATTTGTGTTCATGCTCGTTTAAGGTCTTCATCATGACCCTGCACTTTTCTCAGGTGCCATCTCGCTCATATCACTAGATCAGTGGCTCATATCACTAGATCAGCGCCATATAACCTTTCATGTGTTGGTGCACCTTAAATCCCAATTCAATTATTTGTTTTGTACTTTTAAAGGCTATAGAAATACAAACGTATGAGTTTGTATGACTAACCACATTCTGTATTATATCTGTATCAATATGTATTCCACATGCTGCGAACTCTTAAATACGTTCTGTATAATATGCAGTGCATTCTCCAGAAAGAACTTAAATGAAAAATAATAGCACACCCGCGTGCATTAAACATATTCGTTCTGTCTTAATGAACCAGTTGTAGAAGCAATTTGAATATAGTGTTGTGAAACAAATCACCAAGTAGGTGAAGTTAAAGTGTGCATTTCGATTTTATTTTGTTTTTATTAAGAGTGCATTGTCTCATTAATTACTAAATGTTTAATACATAAAGTGGTTAAGCTAGAAATTAAGTTGAAACAGGTATTTGGGTCAACACATTATAGGGTATGAGTGAGGTTTTAAGCCCAGCGGCCTTTGTATCACTGACTGTTCAAAGGCGGTACTCATTCTATTTTTGTGATGTCCCTTATTTTTTCTTTTCTTGTACTTGTTGGTTGTTTTGTTGGATTGAATGTATATATGAATTAAAAAAAAAAAAGACAGTTTTGGTTGATTGTGTTCGGTGAATGCTTGGGTTTATGTTCGACTGTTATAACTGCTTGTATGAACGTTAGCGGTAAGGAACACATTAACAAACAAAGAAGGCATGTGTGGGTTGTTTCTATCACATTTCTCAATTACAGTTCTCATACATATCTATATGTGCAATATCAACACTATATTTACAATACACAACACAAAATGTTAGCATCAGATAGTACATTTTGACAAGTGCATATGTATATGTATGTCCTAAAATGAGCATTTAAAGTATAAAATTAAGAACTAAAGTGTTGTTTCACGTGCTCTTCTCTTACTATTGCATATATTAATATGATTATTAAACGTGGTCCGAAACCGGTTTACCTCTCCATCAATGCTTTGCCTAAGAACACTGAAAAGTTACAGCGTGGCGCCTATTGACGCTCGAACCTATGATCTCCGGATCTAGAGACCACAATTTGGGCGCTAAAGACAGGTCGAAATTAACAAAATGATATACGCATATAATCCATTCAAAGCTACTCGATCTTCTGAGTTCAAGTCAGGTGTTATATCAGCTGAACTATAACGTTACTTGAGAACATAGTATACTAACTACTATTTATTATGAGGCAAAATAACATATTTGAACGCATGTCAAGATGTATCGTTAAATAAGTAGTCCATCTTGTCGCACGTGTAAATTAACATTACCTTGTGTAACCTACTGTATGTTATCAATTTGCAACTAATACTACCCCTCAAAAAACAATATCTCGACTTGTTATTTAGCGCTTGATGGGTTTGTGTGTGCGTGCTTGTTATTGCGTAATGCCTATTTATTGTTAAAAATACTACAACATACCAATAAATAGCCGAGGTCTAGTGGTTCAGCGTACATCTGTCAAATCTAACAAGTGCAATGATGTCGTTCAAATCCCGTTCCGGGCAACTATTTATTTTATCGCATATATTCTCAAGCCGTATATTTATCGATTATACCTGTACGGAGACTGAATAAAACGGTGAAATTGTACGCATCGATTTCTGCTTATATACCGACTTTTAGGGTGTTCGTCGACTTGAAACTACTTCGCACGTGACTCATTCATATTCATGAGTTATTATCAGTTAAATAGGGACTGTGTAGCTTTAAGCTAACCAGTAGGCCTACTTGCCTACTGACTGTTCCAAGTCGGTAACTCTGCCTTCACCACTCGTTGGGTTGTTTATTGTCATACAGACTGATTTTTTGTTTTATTTAATCAGCTCATAGTTCGTGGTACAGTGTGGGATCATGATGCCATTGCGTTTGTGTGCTGTCATTTCTATAGGACCATTTACTCGTTGTTTTATCCACCGGGACACCGTGGTCCTTCTAATTGTAGGAAAGTAAGCACAGTTAGTTATAGTATATATTTAGTGTTCGACAAGGTTAACACTGGATCTCGCCATTACAGTGCAAATGTCATAGATGTACAATTGACAATTACTCTTTATAACTTAGTTCAGTAAAAATAAATGTAAAAGTCAAACAGGAATTGCAGCTTTCACAGATCACGGTAAACCCAAAAAACACGCACAGATACCAACACGATTGGCAATGGTAATAAGGAAGAAAGGCATATGACGTCACAAACACAAACAAGTTGACAATAGGACTACCGCCTTGGAACGGTCAGTGGCAAAAAAGGCCTATGAGGATTAATCCAGGTTCTAGGGTAAACTAAACCTCACACATACTCTTCTGTCATCCCAAAACGGGACAGTGTAAATATAGAAATCTCCGCCTGAACTATTCTCTAACCAACAAGGCAGCGTTAATAGGCAACATAAGAAAAACACAAAGATGCTCGTGTATATATAAATACCAAAAAAATAGCCTAGAAATCCACAAATTATGTACTCAAGAAGCCAGAGCAACAAGTGAATAAATACGTGAGGGCACGACAAGACAATATTGCGGACAAACATCAAACGTCACCGTCAGATTGGGCATCATAGGATCCAGAGCCTGTCCGGTCATCGCACAATTAAATAAAAGCATATTGGCGAACTTTAAATGGTTCCACCACCAAGCATGCAGTGCGTTGTAAAATAATAGGATCGTAACTTTGATGTTGAGAGAATCAATTGCATTTTATAATCATATGTCTGTTTTTAATTAGTGTGTTCAATTGATTTTAGCTCAGTTTACATTAAAACAGGATGCTAAGATATGGGCATGAGTAATTGGTGGTTTCACGTCTAGTGCCAATTACTATAGTTAGATGGAACGCACATGCTATCAAGTATTATGAACTTCGGGTTTATTTAATTCAATTATATCTTCAGTATTTGCCAGAATAATTTCCATGGTATCTAAACACGTTTGTATCTCGACGAAACTAAACATATGCTAATAAGCTCGGTGATATCGTTTAAAACAATGAATATTTATAATGAAAGTACAATATACTCTTACATACGGTAAATTGGGGTAAATGGGACACTCATTAAAATATCTTTTTTTTATTGAAGTAAATAGATAATAATTATAAAACATGATTTTTACAAATTATTCTGTGCTCCAAGTACAATGCATGGCTGATATAAAATTTCGAAAAAATATCAAGAATTATGTTTAGAATTAGTTAATGAACAGTTGATCAAGTGTCTCAGTTTATCCCACCAAGTTGGGGTAATTTTGGGCACATCTTTTTCTAAGTTAAGTGTGCATATTTTGATAGTCTTATCAAATATATGAGGTGCTCATTAACATAAGTTTTTTAAATGAATATAGTTAACTAGTTAAGTCTGCGCTTTTGTACGAATAATACAAATCGGAAATCAATAAAGGTATAATTATTCTCGTCAGTTTAAGTATGAATAAAAACATGTATTTTAGAAAACAATCTTCATAAAACACAACATCAACATGTTAAGGCGTATAACTATTTATTTCAGAGTTATTAACTAATTAAAGTGTAATTGTACTATACTCAGAAAAATAGAAACGTCCCTATGTTAAGCTGTGATTTGCAAAGGGTTGACTTTGTTACACTTTGTACACCAATCTAGACACAATTTCATCATTTTATACTTATCACTCAATCATTCTGATCAATATTAATAATCTTCAAAAATCAAAGTGTGTCTGTTTCTGCTAAAACATGTTTTATTCAAAGTGCGAAATCACTATATTTTTTATTATAAAGGGAGGTAACCTGAAAATATTCGTTCTTGAAACTGTATGAAATGAGTGAAAAGATCAGCATATTTCTCTGTTTTTGTGTTTTTTGTGGTGATGAGGTCATTCTCTGTTTACTTCAATATAACAAAACTGTGTTAACTCAAACTTTTAACCACAAGACTCGGAAATGCTTTTTAAACCAAATCAAGGGGAATAAGTTTGACCACAAGTTTGATTCAAAGAAAATTGCTTTTTGACAGTGCAGGCAGGCCTTTAACAAAGGTATTAGCATATAAGATTAAATAAAATATAATTTCTTTGTGACTAAATCTATGGGTAAAGATGGGGACGTCTATTTTTGCTCAGTATATGTCATTTCAAAAACAAATATGGCATCATATTAAAAAGTGATTTTAAACTAAACATGTAAACAGTGTTTAAAGGGACTAACGGAAATCATCTTGATTTTTTTAACTTGCTGTGTCCTGTTAATTTTTCTACATGACTTGCATTTATTCAGTCTAATATTAATTAATATGAAAAAGTCACAGCCTAATTGGGGATTTATCAAGTTTGAGGAACAAACTTAAAATTTCAAACTGTGAGGACTCATCCTCCTTTTACACGTAAACAAATATCGATATTCACTAGCCTAATAAATTGGCTCCTATGCATTTTTTTTATTCTATTTTCTAGATAACTGTAACTTGCCAATACGAAAAATCGAAGAAGCATTAAAAGTGTATTTTAACATACTACGAGATTCACGTGCATGTGTTCAGTACGGACCATTCGTACAAACTCAATTTCAGATAAGTTCAGAATCAACCGAGATGTTGCGAAGGTTCGTGAACGTAGGTGCAATGGTCAGGTTCTCAAAGATATACCAACATACTGTTGTTTTGTTTTATCAAAGCTACACCTATATCAATGATGTGCCAAAGTTTCCTTTGCCAAAGTAAGCGTTCTGATACAAATATGTGACGTGTGACCGTCGAGTATAAACAGTATTGGTCGAGCTGATGGAATGTGTTTCATAAAATGATTCTCAAACCAGTCCTGAAATAACTCCCTGTCGATGAACGATGACTTACTCGTGGCAAATACTGTGTCAACAGGGCCATTAGCAACTAACCATTTATTGAATCGCTGCCCTTTGATCATATTATCATAGGTGGAATGAAGTGCCCCGATGCACTTACACACACAACAGCAGTAACATTTTTTCCTCTATCGCCACTCGTTTTGCACGAAATACTCTGTTTCCCATTATGTCCTATGACTTTAGCTGGCTGATGAACAGTGTTCATGCCTGTTCCATCTACATTGTAGGTTTGAGCACCCTTTTCGTGCAATATTTACCTGTCTAGTGTGGCGCCGATTAATTTGAAATAGGCCGTTACAACATTCTTATTAAGCAGAAAGTCCCTCAGGTTTCCTTACAGATAAATGCGGATGACAACGAATGAAACATTCACACCAATCATATCCTGCTTTTCGTTTATCCACATTAAAACGATGCGCTATGTCTTGATGTTCTGCATATTCAATGGCTAACTTGCAAATATCAAAAATGGTAAGTCCAAATCCGCAATTTTCCATGTCTAAAATATAACCCACAAGTTGCGATTCCTGTTCTTTTGTGAAAACAGGAGGTCTGGGTGGAGGAGCTTCCACCTGTACCTTTCCATTTACTCTTCTTTTCAGAGTGGACTTTGTGATAACATGAGATTTTGCAGCCTTCTTTATACTCATTTTCCCATGTTTAATTGCGTTTACGGCCGTTTTATGGCATCCGAAGACCATTTACCTTGTTTTGCGCGTTCAGTTTTCTTCCTACTTTCCATAACTGTAACAATAGAGTAAATGGAATAACATTAATAACACCTTAATTCATACGCCTATTAATATATACTTAATGCGGTATAATATCGTGAAACTTCTCAGTTTAAGTGTATGTGTGTCTGTGTGTGCGTGCGTGTGTGTGTGTGTGTGAGTTTGTGTGTGCGCGAGCGTGCGTGTGTGTGTGTATGTGTGTGTGTGTGCGTGTGCGTGTGTGTGTGTGTGTTTGTGTGTGTGTGTGTGTGTGATGAAGGGGTGAGGTGTGGGTTGGGGGCACAATTAAAACAAATGTAATCACCCAAAACATAAACAAAAACACGATGTTAACATATTATTTTCTATAACCTTTCGGATTTTAAAGGGAGAGGAGGCGCGCCGGTTGCACCTCGCCTGAATCCCCACTGTTATCAAATAAATGTTTTTTTCAGTAAAACAGCCGTCCCACTAACACAGTGCATTGGGATAAGTGGGGCACCTTGAAATCTAACAGTATGTGTATACATTTCGTTTTTTTTAAAAAAAACAATTGTTTCTTTTCAACAATATCAATATCTTCTCCTTTAAATTAGCAAAATATAACTTATTGGGGTTGCATATCAATAATTACAAGCACAAATTAGTGTATATGTTTTCAAAAACAAGAGCCTTTTCATGACGTCGCATTATTGAATATCATGCACGTCAAGGTCATGAGGTATGGTTAATTCAAAGGGTAATTTGAAGGTTGCTAGACCATGCTGTTGGTAAATTTTTAGCGTAATGAATCGCCAATAACTTACTGAAAGTTTCTAAAGTAAATATCTTAAAACACGACGTCTCGAATAGTTTGGTTTGTTTACATTTGTTTACATTTGAAATCTCACCCATTTCAAAATGTATTGTGACGTCACGTAAACAACTACATTATCGCGGTGGCATAATTGGTTTGGTTTAAACATATTTTATTTCTTATTATTATTACAGCATAGAACATATACACAGTAGCAGAAAAAGGATTAGAACGAAAGTAAAATACTTATGAAGTTCTTCTCCTAGTGTGTCACAATTAACTTTTAAACAAGAAAACAACTCGAATGCAATACATATACCAATATTAACACCATACAAGTGAACACCGATTGTATTACAGGTTGCTAAAGTAAAAGCGGATCTATCTTATATTTTATTGCGTTGTGTCGACAAAACATCGATTTTCGTTTACAGTGTGTAGTTTATTTGTATTAAATATACATTTACTATCAATACTCACCTCAACGAACAAAATAAAACGTTCTGTAAACGAAAACTGCGGTCTTTGCTTTTTGCAGCTCTTTCATCTCACAATGACACCATAGACTAGTTTTCTCATGCGCAGGCTCAGTACTGTAACAGAAAAGGAAAATCGAATGATATATCAGTTATGACAGCAAACAAATGTACCATACACTTAAAAAGAAAATCAAGGGTTTGACAAAGCTATTCGTTACATTAAGTGAATGTATTTGTCTTTCCTATGGCATTCATAAAGTTTGATTACACATCAATAACCAGTATTGCAATTTTGACAGTAAAGCAGTCGTTTTACGGTTGCAAATCGTTTTTAACGGCTCCGCTAAGCCTACACGTATAACATCTCTTAGCAATGCTAAGTATTTTCACATCTCAGAGTACACTTGATTAAACCTGGAGATAAATAAGTATGGGCGTACGAAGAAGATATTTTAGAGCAGATTTTAATGTCATCGTTAATAATTTGTGTTTAGTTTGATCTTAAGAAAACATGCTTTAATATGATTCATTTTGAAACGCATGGGAGTCTAATACATCGATCATCCATCCCGCCTCGTTTCATGATAATCGACAGGCTTTGATGAGCAATCTCTATCTCTATCTCTACAGTTAGTATAATATTCAAGTTATCCCTATGAAAAGAAACGACACGAATAATACAATCACTATGAACTCACACACCTATACCTAGCACTGCCTCCTAGAACTGCCACCAAAAACAGTTATCAAACACTGCCATCTAAAACTGCCACCTTACACTGTCACCTAACACTGTCAAATGACACGGTCACCTAACACTGCCACCTAGCGCTGCCATCATACATTGCCACCTAGCACTGCCACCTAACACTGCCAACTAACACCACCACCTTACATTGCCCACTAACACTTCCACCGAACACTGCCACCTAACAATGCCACATAACACTGCCACTGAACACTGTCACCTAACACTTCCACAGAACACTGCCACCTAACACTGCTACATTACATTGCCACCTAACACTTCCACTGTCAAATGACACGGTCACATAACACTGCCACCTAGGGCTGCCATCATACACTGCCACCTAGCACTGCCACCTAACACTGCCAACTAACACCACAACCTTACATTGCCCACTAACACTTCCACCGAACACTGCCACCTAACACTGCCACCTAACACTGCCACCTTACACGGCCTGGAATTTCAACTCTGACAATGAGGTATCGAGTGTACAATTTCAACTGATAATGGCACACTTGTTTTGGTAGACTAGATATTACAACAGCTATTGACCATTACTTTTAGCAATCAATAATCTGTAAGTAGTTCTATAATGAAATATAGTGGCAAGGCGCATAGATATATAACAAATGAGGTGTTACATTGCGAGCATGCATACAACTATATCATGGCATTCTTGGAGGTGTACGTCAATATATTTCACAGTCAACCAAAACACGATTCACACCAGACAACAATTACAAGTATTTATTTGATGCTTAGCAGTGCAATAGTGGATTTAAGCAATGAAATAAAGTGGTAGTTCATACGTGTGAAATATACAGTTTTATTTTTTCACTTCCGGATCTAGTTTGCTTTTTCAATATCAAAATCATTTATTTATTTATTTGTTTGGAACATAACTGTTTAATAACATATATCATTCGACTGTAAATGTTCTAAGAAAATGAGCCAATGATATCGTCAATTTTTTGTTTATTTTTCTGCATACTGCAGTTCACTTTGATTATTAAGCATGAAATAAAAAGAAAATGTGAAGTTTTATGGTGAATTTCATCTCGAAGATCAAATTTCAATAATTTCACTCATACTTTGAATCCGTGAAAATAAGAAGTTTTCACACTTCTCGGTGAAGTAAAATCTGTTATTCACTCCAAAACAACACAAATCCTCTCTATATATAAACACAGTATGTGTCACCATAAACACAAAAGAGTTGTCGATATAGAAACGGCCTTGGCCTGAAATACCGCTGATTGAATTGTGGAGTCAGACAATACTTAGACAATACTTAGTTTTATCGCTGACGAAAATCGATTTGATGAGCAGACACACGTTCTCCTATGTTACTTATATGCGGGAAAATGTTCGGATAATTATAAAATAAAAAAAATAAAAAAGCAAATTTAAAATTAATTCTGTTATATCGGACAGAGTGTAAACCCTATGCCAGAATATACCATTTGTACATAACCTCGTCATAGAAGGTAAACAACTACTGGCGTCTAGACACTATTGTCTCTAAAGCAACTTTAAAGGTTTGCTCTATGTTCTGCCTGTCTCGATCTAATGTGTTAATTGACATTAACACATTAGCAAGTGACACTTAATGAGTTAATGTCTACGTCGATATAATTAATAGGTGCATAATTATACTACCGCGCAGGCCATGATTGTACAATTATGTATTAACATGTTTACTAATCCCCTAATAGATATACAATGTGTATTAAACTACTCACTCATTAATATGGTTCCGACATCATATGATTTTATATTTACAATTAATACTTGTTTGCAATAAAATACGTCACTGATTGATAGGTAAAACTATTTGATTGATAGTTCATTACGTGGTCCCACCTTAATTCCGTTAAGTGATGGGAAAGTTTAAATAAGCAGGATTTTTCAACGAATATTTCGACAATAAAACATGTTTAAAAACTGTGCTTACTGAAAACATGCGATAACCTGTTTAAAATTACCTACTATATGTGTTAATTTTAGAAACTTTTTAAGCCGAAATTAAGATTTTATTTAATACCTCAGCCAACCCCGTTTTCGCTTCTTGGCTAAGGGCTTGGATGGGGTATGAAAGTTAATACTCGAACCACGTAATGTAAACCTATCGTAGATTATTGAAAATAATTGAAATTCCCAATTTCATTACAGTCTATTTAAAATATATTCAAGCTGGTTTAAAGTTAAATTGCCACTGGATTAATAAATGAACGGCATAATGTCTAGGACTATCAGAATGTCTAGGACTATCAGAATGTCTAGGACTATCACAATGTCAAGGACTATCAGAATGTCTAGGACTATCACAATGTCTAGGATTATCACAATGTCTAGGACTATCACAATGTCTAGGTCTATCACAATATCTAGGACTATCACAATGTATATGACTATCAAAATGTCAAGGACTATCACAATGTCTAGGACTATCACAATGTATAGGACTATCACAATGTCTTGGACTATCTCAATGTCAAGGACTATCAAAATGTCAATGACTACCAACATGTCTAGGACTATCACAATGTCAAGGACTATCACAATGTCTAGGACTATCACAATGTTTAGGACAATATCAATGTCTAGGACTATCACAACGTCAAGGACTATCGCAACCTGATTTTAATGGATATATGATTTACAAACTGTGTAAGATCCTTGGTCACTTGGTTATAAATTAAGGACTATCATGTCAAGGACTATCGCAACCTGATTTTAATTGTGATGTGATTTACAAACTTCGTAAGATCCTTGGTCACTTGGATATAATGGTAAAATGTAACAAGAAAGGAAGCAAAACCAGCACCAACTATTTTTAAGATATAATCAACACATGTATTTAAATACTACATGAAAAACATTCACTTACAGAAAATAAATAGAATGGATCTAGTATTTCTTTAAAATCCAATAATATTGGCAAGTGTTCCTTTAATCTAAATCTCCAAGTGTACTTTAATCAAAATTCCCTGCAGTAACAGTCGGTGGTGTTTATGCTGCTTTACTTCTCGGAAGACATTTTTAATTCACAACATCCAATAAATTCATTTTTTCAATCCAAATATTGAACCATATACTCTCAATACTGAAAGAAACAGCACCCGCAAAAGTCTGTATTTATTCTGTCATAGAATGTCATAGATCATTTAAAACATTCCAATCAGATACAAATCATTATTCTGTTATAATACACAATAATAACAGTGTATTATTTCTCTTTAGCAAACCGCATGTTGAGGGTCAAAGGCAAGCATCTCACCAATTCAACGTTTAGAAGTAAGACAAACTCCGTGTCTGTATTTCGCATCTCATTATCGGTAAATCCTCTCCGTTCGATTAATTCGAGTACCCGCAATCGTCCAAATGACGGAGACTGAGATTTATGAAATCCGAAAGAGCCGAACATAAAATCTAAAATGGCGGCGATCACACAGTTAGGCAACCAGGTACGATTTCATACGAAAAGCAAACATTTACGATTAAATTGTTATAAAAGTAATCGTTTGTAGAATATAATCAGACGAAATCGTGGCAAGGAATTATTAAGTCGTACGCAGTACTTAGTATATCGTTCCCACGACTTACTACCAGCCAATAGACAACATTAAAAATGTAGTGAAATTGGATTAAAGGAACATTTGATAAATTTGATTAAAGTACACTTGGAGATTTAGATTAAAGGGACACTTGCCAATATTATTGGATTTTAAAGAAATACTAGATCCATTCTATGTATTTTCTGTAAGCGAATATTTTTCATTGTATTATTTAAATACATGTGTTGATTATATCTTAAAAATAGTTGGTGCTGGTTTTACTTCCTTTCTTGTTACATTTTAAAATATATTCAAGCTGGTTTAAAGTTAAATTGTCACTGGATTAATAAATGAACGACATAATGTCTAGGACTATCAGAATGTCTAGGACTATCACAATGTCAAGGACTATCAGAATGTCTAGGACTATCACAATGTCAAGGACTATCACAATGTCAAGGATTATCAGAATGTATAGGACTATCACAATGTCTAGGATTATCACAATGTCTACGACTATCACAATGTCTAGGTCTATCACAATATCTAGAACTATCACAATGTCAAGGACTATCAAAATGTCTATGACTATCAACATGTCAAGGACTATCACAATGTCTAGGACTATCACAATGTCTAGGACTATCAAAATGTCAAGGACTATCACAATGTCCAGGACTATCACAATGTCTAGGACTATCACAATGTCTAGGACTATCACAATGTCAAGGACTATCAAAATGTCTATGACTATCAACATGTCAAGGACTATCACAATGTCTAGGACTATCACAATGTCTAGGACTATCACAATGTCAAGGACTATCACAATGTCTAGGACTATCACAATGTTTAGGAAAATCACAAAGTCTAGGACTATCACAACGTCAAGGACTATCGCAACCTGATTTTAATGGATATATGATTTACAAACTGTGTAAGATCCTTGGTCACTTGGTTATAAATTAAGGACTATCATGTCAAGGACTATCGCAACCTGATTTTAATGTTGATGTGATTTACAAACTTCGTAAGATCCTTGGTTACCACAGTAACCCAAAAGTGATGGGCGGTTACTTCCTAGAAGTCATAGAGGAGTACGATGTTGTTCTCGAATAGTGAGGGTTGACTACGGAACAGAAATGGACATGTTTGTGCTTTATAGACTTTCCTAAGGTACCAGTAACCAACGAATAGAAAATTGGTAGGGGTATTTGCAACGGGAGCATATGCATTTCCGGATGGAACTGTTGTAATATGTGCAAGACATCGGATACTACTCTGGCGATTTCTTAGACAAGAATCTTGTTCGATCCTGTTTTTTATCACAATTTAAGAAGCCCTTCCCTATTATTCTAATTTTTAGACTTCTAGTTTTCTGGTTTTCTACCTTTACTTTCTAATTTCGACTTTGCTACTTCTACGTTTCAACTTTAGAACAGACGCAATGTCGAAAATCGTAAAGCGGCGCAAATGGCTCAATAAGCATTCGTTCATGGAGTCTGAATTCCTCTAAACATTAGTAAACAATCAAGAGCTGATAATTTGATCACTTTTAATAATAGCATATATGTTTTTAATGCTGACAATATAAATTAACAATTAAAATATATGTTCTCATTCAAATACAGTACTCCATGCCAAAAGTATAAGGAGGAAAACGAATTCGTAAGTTTTGAACACGACGTGGCCACTCAAAGTCGTGAGAACCTGATATTAAGTTGTGTGGACGATTTAATAAGTCGTACGGTTTAGTAAGTCATCGGAACGAGAACATTATCTCATGGCCACGACTTCTAAGTCGTGGGAATGAGATAGTAAGTCGTGGGAACGAGATACTTATAAAAAATAACTTTCGCATGTCCCCGCTATGCCTCCGTAGATTGAGACTGTTCTTGAACGGTAGTTAAACATGCTTAATACCGTTCACGCCATCTATCGTCGGATTGAGCAGAACTCGCTCTCTAATGTGTCAGTAGTACAAATATTTGAGCCATTCCGAAGATGGTATGCATATGACGGTGAACATGGAACATTCAGCTGCGAATGGTTCCAGTTTCTAACAAAACACTTTGCCATAAATTAGAAAACAATGGGCGAAATAAACAAAATGGAATTTAGTTAGGAACAGATGTTATGAAGTCTGCGTATCACAAGTAACAGTCAAAATACTACATTAAAAAGCAGACAACATATCCAAAGGGTGATTAAACAATACTCAGAGCCTTATTAATATCGAGTTTATGACTAACGTTTCGGATAGCAAGCACGGGGAGAAGTTTTATCAGTTCCACACTGCACAGGCAACGCTACTGTGATATATAACGAGTTTGAATGGAGACATTTGAAAATCGCTTTACTGGATTACTAATAAAAACAAAACTTATGCAGTCTGGTTTGAGTGAGACTGTTCATGAGCGATAGTGAAAAATGCCAGATCACGTTCCCTAACCCCAAATTCAGCAGAACTAAATATTCAGAATGTCAATAGTACGAACATTTAAGCCATCACATTACATTTTAATAAATAACCAAATATTTGCAACAATTCCGCCACCAAATTGAGAAATATTAGCAATATTCTGGATAAAGTGCGCTGGAATAGGATTAAAACATATATTCTTTTAATTTTGATACTGTATATCGACCGTTTAATGGCCATGTACAGCATATCGCGTCGCCATTAAACAAAAGTTACGACCATTAAACGGTCGATATACGGTCTCAAACCTCTAAATAACAGTCCTTTTCAGCAACCAATATTTAAGACTATTAATCAATATATATACCGTCTCGAAATGCAAGAATACGATCTCTTTTACTCTACTATGTCTGGCGAAATTTACAAAATTGCATACTGAAACTGATGGTATCGCGTGCATTTCTGTTAATAACAAAATCCTTTTATTTGTTTTTGTTAGATATAAAACAATGAATTACAGTGTTAAAAGCGGAACACACAATGTCTTAGGATTTAGTAAGTTTATTTTCCTTTGAAATGTTCAATACGATGAAACATTTAATATTGCAGTGAAAAGAGACATGAACGTTACTGGGTTCTTGACTGTTTAACAACATTTGTAGTCAATAAATGTCAAAATCATGAATTTCACTACAACACGTGTAGTCACATTCAGTGTTCAATTGGATTGCTTGCTTTCAGCAAGCGCGAAGTTAAGCTGATGTCACCTTATATATGTCTCCTTGTGCTGAAAGAAGTATACACTCGTTGTCGGATACATTTTTACTAAACATGTCTTGCCAAACACTGTACTTAAAGAGGCACTACCTATATCTACGCGATTTTTAATGTAAAATAATAAATACTCAATATTACTGCATTTATATGTATACAAAGCTATTTTATGAATATTCTAAGAAGAAACATGGTTCGTATTCCAGTTCTGTAAATTATTAATTATGATCAAAACAATATCTTGAATAAAATGCTGCCCAGCCGTTTATTCCTGCCGGAGAACTACGAGTTTTTACGATTTTCTCGGACATGCGCAATGCGATTACAAACTATTCGGGGCAGTTCCGACAGTAAACGAATCGATCGGAACTCTTCGCCAATCCGACGAGGCAGTTCCGATTGTAAACGAATAAGATCGGAAAATCTCCGCAATCGGCTTGTCTAAAACAATTACGAATACAATTTCAAAAATCCGATATTTTCAATCCTGTTTTTCTCCTGCAAAACCCATATTACATGGGTTGAAATTATTGCCATTTACCTTTTGCATGGTCCTCTTTATAATTAAGTAAAGTTTATATCAAGTGGTGGACAAAATATATAGGTAGAGCCTCTTTAACAGTTAATTTACCTAATAGTATAGCTTAAATCAAACATATACAATTTAACAAATAGTGTCAGGAAATGAATGTTTGAGATGTATATTATGGCAACCAGAACATAATTTTAACTAATTAAACAAATACCTTGGAATATATGTTAACCTATTTGGAACAATTTTTTATGCAGCAAGCCATTTGGGACAACACTTGCCTCGTAGTAAAAGTAAAACTAATGATAAACTATATTTAACATACTTATATAAAACTGTTGTATTTTTAACGTATCGTGTATTCCTGCAACTCATAATAAACAGCTGTTATGTTTATGCTGACGACGACTTGTTTGTCTGAAAAAACTTAATATGTACAGCCAAAAAGAGAACCAAACTGTTAATCTAGATCAAATAAAAGTAATGTGGTCAGATTGTAATGCTTGCTAAATGCACTAAGCATGTCTGCTTACAAGCTATGTAAGCGTTTGATTCTATCTTGCGAACTGATACTCTTCCGCTGTTATTTGGGAATGCGTATTTGCGTAAATCAACTGCGATAGCGTACTAAAGTATGCATGTATATGCATATGTGGATATCGTCAAAGAACACAGTAGAGAGATTTCAAATATAACACGCGTATAACTGAGTCTAGATGAAATAAACGGTAACTTCTACTACTACTTCTGCGGCTATTGATGCTGCTATTACTAATACTTACTGATACTATTACTACTACTAATACTACTACTACTACTACTACTGCTGCTACTACCACTACTACTACCGCTACTACCGCTACTAGTACTACTACTACTACTACTACTACTACTACTACTGCTGCTGCTGCTGCTGCTGCTGCTGCTGCTGTTGCTGCTGCTGCTGCTGCTGCTGCTGCTACTACTACTACTACTACAACATTTAAACAATGCAAACAAATTACACATTGCTTACAATTCGGCCTACTGTAAACAAACAAAAACAAAATTTATAACATAAATAGACAATATCAAACCATATTATCAATGAAATATGCATTAAAAATAGATTTATATTAAAGAAAGATATACTCGACAGACACTTGTTCATTTATACAAAGGTATGTTGCAAGACAATATTGTATTTGTACTAAAATAATTTGAGGGCGATTACTCTTTCGTATAACTGGAATATGACGTCAGACACTCCTATCGACTATTCATCATTGTCAAAGAAAGACAGGACACGAACATTAATAAAAATTAACGAAAGATATTTACAATAGATCATTTTAAAATATTCTGCTGCAAACAGACATGTAATATTAGTTGCACTTTGAGTGTTATTGACTTCAATTCCCTAATTGTATAAATGCATTAACAGAACATCTAGTGATAATGATGATAAATTGGATATCCAAGCAGGAGGCAGTCCGCGTTTGTGTGTTATCGGCACAAATATCATATTCCCTTCACTTACTTGTATCATTAGCACACGCCTGAAAAAAACGTAATACAATCTACAGAAAGTAACTTTCCATGACGCATCTGCGTCCGAGTCGACATCGTCAAAGTATGTCGTTTGTGGAATTAAACAGGCGTCTGCTTTACCTCTTTGACGTTCGCTCTACCCCCGGCTCGTTCGCTTCCCTACCTCAAGAAAATTGACCATGAATCACTTAGATTAAAACTTCACCATTACCATTTAGTGCATAAGCAACTTATGGCGGTATTCGAGTGATTTCCACCATCGAGATACTTCCTGAATGCAAACAGGTTCCAAAAACAAGTTGAAGAGATGATCCGTGGAGAAACCTGCTCCAACTATCGACAGTAGAAAAGTTCTAGCTGCTTTAATTTACACTTTTAAAAGGCGAAATTATATTCTACATGAAGTATAAATATGCCTACATGGACACACGTTCCCCGATTTTTGGAATATATCTGCTGTTCTTGTTAAAATAAATAAAGGTAGACCATACTCACATTTGTTGATGAGAACCGCGATTTTCGCTCCTTCTCCAAAGTGGCTTTCGCTCAAATTTCATTGTTCTCCTTTTGTCGAGCGAATGTTTACCAGGCGTGTATTAATGAACTATTATATATGGTGAATTTGATGTAAATGCATGTTCTAATGTAGGTCGAGTCAATCTAAAGTCAAGCGTGTGTCACATGCTCATGAACAGATACTAAACTTAAAAATCTCCGGCCATGTTTAGTTTTATGAACAAGTTAATAGTATATATAGTGAGGGTACCAGCACAGTTCCCCAGAGCGGGCTTCAAACCCAAGCAACTATAAAATGTGTTAGCCATGCCTGTTAACACAGGTACACCATCATTTACAAAAAACATAAATGATAGCATACTTGAGCCAAACGCCCTGAAACATATTATTAATTACTTGAGCAAACCCACTCTAGGAAACTATCGCTGATACCCTAACTAACTATACTACTTATCAATCCAGTTTATCATTTCAATAACAGAATATACTTGCTCATACGATTCAACTAGAAAAAATTACAAATTATTAAGCAAAGTCAGACGCAACCGCACAGTATTCTTCATCATCGCTGTACATATCGTATTTTACCATAGAGTATTTTATTTTCCTACACTTTGCTGTTTTGTACTTTAGTTCAAGAAGCTCTTCCCTGTTTTTATCCAGCTCTAGTCGGTACATATCCATTTTGACCATCAATCGTCTTTGCTTCTTTACTTTGATTTTGTTGGTGTCCATAAAACCATCACGAACTACTTCGTATTCTACTTGGAATTGCTTGCTTGCCTTTATTTTTTGTCTGTTCAATTAAATCGTTCAATTACTACAGCCTTTCCAAAATTAAGCGTATGATACATTTCGATATTATTATCAACAAGAAACTGCTTGAATATTTTATTGTAAAAGTCTACTCCCTGGTCAACCCACAGCAATTTACATTGTCTTCCCATACTTATGATTTTTCTGAATGCTTCGGTAATTTCTAAACCAGTTTTATTTGGAACCGGCACAGCCCAAGCAAATTTACTAAATACATCAATAACAGTAAGCAAGTATTTAGTACCTTTATTGTACTTTGAAAACGATTGCATTTTAACCAAGTCTGTAGACCATATTTTATCAACTTCATTAACAATCACACGGCGTTGAATGAACTTTCTTCGTATAGGCTTATGAAGTTCATCTGCTAACTTGTCAGTCCATGTCAACGCCTTTTCTCGTTTTGTTGGTGCTCCAAGACCAAGTTTGTATTTAGTACTAATAACCGGCTTAACAATTAAATTCTTAGCCCAGTCGTGGGTTCAATCCCAAAATATGGTGGTGCAAGGACTGTTCGGCCCAGTGTCAATATGGTATGACAGGGTGTTGTATCATGTCATGTGTCTACGGCGTAGTATTCCTGCGTGACAGCAATATACAGGTAAGCATGAGGCGCACTGCTAAGAGAAGATTATATAGTGATATGAATGAAAAGTGTTAAAACAAACAAATACCTGTATCGTGTCACATACGCTCCGGCGTGGAAGTGTAATAAAGACATAGCATAAATAGCTTAATACACCAGTGTAATAAATAGGCAAAATGGCCAAATGATTGCCTGGTATTTGCCGTTTAAATTAGTGCACAATGCAAATGCCACTTACATCTCCGTTATCTATATCGGTTTACGGAGATCGACGAGACAGTTTCGTTGTTCTGTTTAAGGAGAAGTCCGAAAAACATACGACGCTATCATACGACAACGACATTTTGTTAACAAAGTTGGTTTAGCTAGTAACTAGCACGGTAAACCCCACTGAACAAATGCTATACCATGAACAATGTTATTAACATACTTCTTTAGTATATGCAGGACATTATGTTCAAACGATATTGCAGAGTTGCTTTATTGGTTCTAAAAACAATGTCTGAAGGAAGAGACCGATACAATTAATCATGTGATACCCCATAGCAAAAAAGGAAGGCTGCTTATAGTTTATTAAAGATAATATATTGTGGCATAACAATACAACAATGCATGTAAATAAGGACAATCGATAATGAAGGTCGGGATATATGTTTTAAATGTATTTAAGGCGAATACAGATGCATTGTCCTGTAATTATTGTCATTAACACTTAGTCTAACGTTCATTTAGTGCTGTGCGGTGGCTGTAAACGTGGCACCTATATACCTCAGTAGCGTCATTACTTACTAGTCAGTTGGGGTCCTGAAGTGCAATGTTTACGGTTTAAAAGGCCACTTAAACCTGTGTTTGACAGCATGAGGTGTTTCTCATTGTATCACCATTCCCCAATCACGAGCAGACAATTAAATCGTGTCCGCTACTCTTCCCTATTGGTGTGTTAGTTGCTGACAACGAATCTCCCGTTCAGAAGTTTTATACCCGCGACCTCCTAGACAACTTAAAGATTTTAAAGATTTTGGTGTCGATCATATGACGGTTCTTACCAGGCCTGAACATTATTTAACATGAAGTGAAACCGTACTAGGCTAGATACACCCGTGAGATTCAGACAACGATTCTACATTTTCAAATTTGACTTCAAAGTCCATAGAAATATTCAGGATCACACGATACCTTGTATTTAGAGAACATACTATATTTACAGATGTTCTCGATTAACGTCTCGAACACTTTACAGTGTTATCCCAAATTAGTCGATATTATGTTTCAAAAGATATGTAACTCGAGTTTAAGTTCGGAGGAAGTCACCGGTTTAGAACACATTATTAAACATTTTGATTAAATATCGCTATGAAATTGCAGATTGCCCTTTCGTTATGCCAAATCAGTATCATTATGCCCAGTTTCCATTTGATGACATTGGTAACTTATTCTTTAGGCCTTGATAGTCTACACAATACATTGACCAGTAATTGTGCTCAATATATTGATTATTATTCAGCGAAGTACATGCTGTTGTAAAGCCTCAAAAATGTGTAAAGTAACAATGTCAAGGCAAGATTATGAATATTTCATTTTATTTTAACCATCATTCTATTACGACCTCCGCAGGCTTTCATATACACAAAGAAGAGAGACAACTGTATGTTATTCTACGATAAAATACTGCTGTTCCATTTAATTCCCCGCGTATTTTTCGTCCGTTGGAAGCGCCACGTTACATGACGTTACATGGTAAATATACGTCATGAAGACAAACTCAACAGTAATTTTACTGAAATGTTAGTTGCAACAAACATGCCATGCTCCAACATCGTGCACACACCCGATATAAACCCATCATATGCATCAGTACATATAACATTAATAAGCATCTTGAACAAGCTGAGAACGTTTGACGTCATACAACGCAAGCTATATGACGTAAGCAATGACTTAATTGTTTGTCACGTGACTACTAATGTATTGAAACGCAGAATGTTACATACGGGGGCGCCCAATGGAACAGCCTATAAACATAGCAGCCTGAATCCCTTGACCTCCGAGATAATATATAGTGCCCCAACAATAATGTAAACAATGGGGTTATTGTTGTGTTATAATCGAAATTATAAATACGTACCTGTATTTTTTCCGTGAATACAATACAGTTAGTCGTTCGGATACGAGTAATTAAATAACGCACTCGTGATTTAATTACTACGCATCCGAACTCCTAACTGTATTGCATTTATCGATAAAACACAGGTACATATTTATTATTTCTTAATTTTATGACAACCGTATATCAGCTTGATCTGGAGAGAAGAATCGTATGGAACTGATTGAGTATTCTATTTTTCTAAATTGATACAAAACTATTGTAACATTTGACCTGTATGTCACAGACAGTCTGCCAACAATATCGATTATCTAACATGTATACATTATTTCCAGATGTAATATGATTATACTTGTATGTCACAACTGAGTTCAACGTGGGTTTTGAACAAACTTAATGTATGATCAAAATAGAATCATTCTCATCATTACCTGGTCCGAGTATTAACTTTCATACCCAGCCTACCCCTTCTCCAAGAAGTGAAAACTGGGTTCGCTGCGGTATGATAAAGTCTTAATTTCGGCTTTAACAGTTTGCATATTCTGAAATTGAAACTTTGTATAGGTAATTTTAAGCAGGCTATTGCATTTGTTCATATAATTATTTTTTTTAAACGAGTTTTATTGTGGAAATATTCGTTATAAAATCCTGTTGATATGTTTTCTCATCGTTTGTTGGAATAAAGGTGGGACCACGTAATGATAAAATGTTGAGACTAATAGATACATGTAATGATACATGATGTAATACGTGTAAATACATCATGTGTACATACGCACATTTTATGTGCATTATGTAGCCTTTGTTTAAAGATACTATAGCTGTAAATGAGACTAGTGGGCGTGTACGTTAGCAAATGGGAGGGTTTTTACGCTCCGTTTACTACTAGATTCAAACTTGTGAAACATGACTGTAAACACGTATATAAGGGAAGCAACTTGCACCTGAACACCATTGTTAATCTCTCGTTCGTTGTAGCAACATCGATAGCAAAAAACACTCCTGTCCTAATCATTGAAAAGGAGTTCTCTCAACATGTGATTCGAACTATTAGAGACTGCTTATGAAGCATTCTTTCTCTGCTATAAAGGATGCGCATTAACAGGTTGAGTAATGTTAGTGTCAAATGTGTTTTTTCCCTATATTAATGTTCCAAAGTAATTCATGATAAACTGTGACAAGAAATATCTTAATGATATGTTATTTAGCTTTAATTTACATTTAAATGGTATATTGTATAAATATTTCTTGTTTGATTTAATTCTCGAATGAGTGAGCAGAGATTAACAAACACACCAAAACGACTGTAGTGTATGATGTCTAAATTGTATGTACTCTTAATATAAACTTGATATTTAAATAACACGTTAAACAAACAGAAAGAAAAAATATAAATATAAAGATATTTTCTTTTAAGTTACCATTCAAATTTGCAAACCTACTTTGTGCATATAAGGTTACTGGTATCACGATTTAAATAATGTTTTCATGTTGCATTACGCACATGTGTACCATGAACGTAAGGTCTGCAATGATACAAATATGAAATTGAACGCAAACATTTGATTTTTTTTTTAGTTTTTGAGTTGCAACGTTATTATGTCACGCAATTTGAAAAGAAAACTCACTATCTACAGGACATCGTGTCTTTTTTCGAATTCCCCCTGAGTCGCTTGTTACGCAATTTCAAAGATTCTCAGATATAAATGTTCTCCTCCATATAACGTTATTTCATTTAAAACATCATCAATCAAAATATCACAAACGGTTATCCCGCTACTCTGATTCCTTGTAAATATGCCAAAACTCGCTATTTTTTCGGTTGTACATCTGATAAAGCTATATTCAATCAACGCATGTCATTTCTTCCTAATTCTTTAGTGAGATAATCGTTTTCGAAGTGAGAACGACAGATAACTCCTCGTTGTCCGATGAATTAATCAATCACGCTGGTAAGTTGAATAATCCAAGAAAACACACAAGCTCCTAATTATGACGAACCGCGATCAAATACATTTAAAACAACCAACACCCGAATGGATATATACTTTTCGTCTTATGGTGCGTATTCAACTATTTGAGACATACCGCGGGATAATATAAATGTTTTTGAGTACAGTCTCATGAGAATTTATCAATTTATTTATGTTATTTATTTCAATCATTGCTTCATCCAGAATATATTTCGTGCTGTCATTATTTGTAATTTTATTTATAACATAACGTCCCTTGTTAGCAGTGTCGAGCACTCATTTAATATTCTATTGTATGACACACGTGTAATACAACCTGGAACGATTTTGATTGGTTGAGTTAAACCTGTAACACAAGATTTACAAGTTTTAGTCATGTTTAACATTCACAATAGCGTTCGTTTAGTGCTGTGTGGCGGCTGTAAAAAGTCTCCCCGTGCTACGAATCATTAGTTGTATTGTTAATGGTCCTTTGGGACCAGCGAGCCCAATATAGGTGGCTTTGAAGTAGAATACCGCTTAATCCGGCTCTAGGGGGCGCTAGAGGTTTTGCTTCTTTCATTAATTTTCATAAACAGACTCAATAAAACCGAGTCTACTGCTTTATTTTCTTAATTGTGTTTGTTGTTCCCAAAGTATCCCCTTTAATAGTATTTATTAACATTCCCACTAGTGTTCCTTTAGTGTAGTGTGGCAGCGTAAAAAGTCCCTACGTGCTACGAATCAGTAGTGTTGTTTTTACTGGTCCTTTGGGACCAGCCAGCCCAATATAGGTGGCTTTGAAGTAGAATACCGCTTAAGCCGGAGCTAGTGGGCGTGAGAGGAGATGTTGCTTATTTCAATACTGCTCATGAACAGACTCAATAAAACCGAGTCTGCTGCTTTATTCTCTTAATTGTGTTTGTTGCTCCCAAAGGATCACCTTTATCAGCATTTATTGTTATTAAAAATATTATTAATTAGGCTGGCCAATACGATTACCCCAACTGTTCATTAATGCTTGAACTTTCATAAGTGCGTTTCATCCAAGTTAAGCTGTCGGCACTTTAGCAGCTACCAATTATTGTTGTAGCATGGTCGATGACATTTCCTTTGATGAATACAGAGCGTTAATTCGTTTAATTTAGGGTAACTATCAGATAGAGGAATTTAGAGTTCGGACGTCACTCTGACATCACAGTGTTACTATTTACACCATGCTACACAAAATATAGAGTCTATCTCAGATCGTTGGTTATTTAAACACCTTGATGAGCTACGCCAACTCGCTGAGACCAGACTCTATATATTACATAATGAAAATAATACATCAAATATTTTGACAAGTTTAAAGCATACATACCAACATAACAAGGGCGATTTAAAATTAGGTTTATTTTATTCTATTAATATCAAAAACATTGTCTTTAAAGATTTAACAAGAAATAAATCCAGGTCTTGCTACATATTTATTTTATGTTAAAAGGACCTCCTCGTCGTGTGTCAATTTAACATTTAATTTGTTTTCTTAAGTTTTCCATATTTTACCAAAGTCGGTTGTTCATACGTTAAAGAAATATTTTTCAAAAGCACTTCTTCCTACTGCTTTTTTGGAAGTCTTAAATTCTATATATGCTTTTAACCATGATGATTCATCAAACTGAAGTAGTTTATGTATTTTTACCTTAAATCTTATTTTTACCTCTAATCCTCAATATACAGTTCTAAATTTCTGTGTAATGCTTCACATATATTTTTTGTCTTGTAACAGTTTTTGAAACTTTGCTGAATCCTAGATTAAACGTTTTCTTTGTTTTTTTACAATAATCGGATTACCATCGTCTTTTATATTTAAACATTCTGGGGCAAGAGGATAATCATTACAGACCCAGTTGCTTTCAAGTATCCCAAATAAATGCTAACGAAAATCCGAGTTGTCTCCTTTACCCCATGACCTATACTGCAGTTAAAGTAGAAAATAGTTCATATATACAGGAGAAATTTCTCTTCAAGGTAGCATGCTACCAGAGAAATTTCGTGTCAAGGTATATCCTGTAAGAGAAATTTCTTTTCAGGGTATATCATGCAAGAGAATTTTTTCTTCAATCTATACAGTATCCTACAAGAGAAATATATTGTCCATGTATATTCTGCTGGTAAACTAGAATGCTATAAGATAAATTTCTCTTCAACCTACACACGCTATAATGGAAATTTATTTTCAAGCTAAATGAGCTACAAGAGAAATTTCTCTTCAATGTTATCATACAAGAAAAAAATCTCTTCAAGCTAAAAATGCTATAAATGTCTATTCGAGCCTAAAACCCTAAAATAGAACTTTTTCTAAAGGCTTAACATGCTTTAAGAGAAATTTGCTTATGTTGGTCACCTAGTTTTCAATCCAGTACATGCACTGACCACCATGAGTATAAGATATTAACCGACTTAAAATATAACCGCTATTGCAATATTTAATAAACATGCCAAGAAAGGCACTTTACATTAGTAATTTCAAAATGACAAATCGTTATTACGAGACATGTTTTGTGCAATTTAGAATACTTTACCCATCTGCCAGATTAATAGTTTGTATAAGGAGTGTGCCTATTTATAACAGCGTATTTAATGAACATGCCAAAAAAGGCACTTTTAAGTAATTTTAAAATAACAAATCGTTATTATGAGACTCGTTTTGTGCAATTTACTACACTTGGCATTTGGTAACATTGAGAATAAGATCAGAGTGGTAAAATTAAATACATTTGTTTAATTATTTAGTAAGAGCATACGGTAATCTTGATTCTGGAATCACGCTACAAATTATCGGTCGGTGCTGAAAAATTAAAAACCGACAGAAATTTATTTAGGGATCAGGCAATATTTATCGTGGGGTTGGGTCAATTGTACATACAAATGTTGAAGCAGTGATCTTAGACCACAAAAGGGTGCTAAGCCTTATGGACTAAGCAATATTTATCTGGGCGTTTGGACCGGTGCAAAATGGCATGGGACAGGTACTATTTCTTTGCGCGACAAACCATGTAACGATACCTTTTTTCGTTTACTTGCCATGGGGCATACAGTTGTCTTTTATAACATTGTTATATTCACCGGTCTCAAAGCCCCGATTAATTTGCCTTGTCCCTTGCGGCGCATAAAAGTTACTAGAAATATGTAAACAATGACACGTTGCATAATGTAAAGAATACGTGTGTAAGATATCACACACAAACAAGGGTTAACAACAGCACATACACGTTAACAACAGCATATAAGGATTAACAACAGCTTTACCGCATATTTTCACAATATAACTCGTTTAAAAAAACAGCTTTACCGCTTGTGAACTATCGGCCGCAAAGGGGTAACTTGGGGCTAAATGCGGGTTTCTAGTATATAACAAACACGTAAATTGTAATCCCTATGATCATCCTATAGTAATAAAACGTGACAATATAAATAAAAAAATCCCTGCCAGGCTAAGTACCAACAAATTTCAGCGCAATAATAAAAAATAATCAGGAACACGGAAAGATTCTTGACTTTTCTGAGCCAGATTAACGAGAGAGCGAATTGTTTACTGACAATGAAGGACTGAAGACAAACCTACACGTTAACGTCCTTTTCGTGATTTCGATAAAAGTCATCATATAATCCCCATATGTCCTTCCATCGCACATACAAAGAAAAATGCGCAGTGATTATTTGTAAATGGGTCAATCACTATACATGCATTTCTTTGAAAAGTAACACATTTTGATAAATTCTTAACAGTTTTTAATAAATAATGCAAAAGTAATTACGAGTAAGGAAATTGTATAGTTAGTAAAGGTCTGGGTCTGATATCAAGCGTTTTGAAATTGATGTTGGACTTCAAAATGAGAATATCGATAATACCAATATAAGTTAAATTAAACTGAAGCATGCACACAAAAAACAGTAGAACAGTAGAAAGATACTGTAAATTCCATAAAGTACTCA
The DNA here is from genome assembly GCA_037043455.1 of Cyrtodaria siliqua. Lineage (NCBI taxonomy): Eukaryota > Metazoa > Mollusca > Bivalvia > Adapedonta > Hiatellidae > Cyrtodaria > Cyrtodaria siliqua. The sequence continues at coordinate 59,665 of JAWPHD010007231.1, forward strand.
CTCGTCTGAGGTGGACTCATGATTTAAAATTAGGGAAGGGGAGTGGGGGGTTGGGAGTGGGGTCGCAACTGTTAAACAAACAACACGCATTTTCACCTGAACTTGTATGACTTCTCAGTTGAAGGGTTGGGTGCAAATTCAAACAAATATAAAAAAATAAAACAATTTTGACAACCAAAAAGACACAAACAAATACAGTTTACATTTTTTTCAGATTTAAGGAAATACCGTCTCCGTGGCCGAATGGTTAACGACGTTGCGTTGTAAACCTTCACCTCTCAACGCTGCGTTTCGAATTCCACTAGGAGCTCGACTTATAAGTGTCGATTTTTATGGATGGCGGGAGGTGTACAATACTGGTTCTACCAAAGGAAAGTGGGTGGTCTGGCTCCACCACAAAACAATAGTCTACCCTCATATTGACCTTGCATGTGTTGAAAATGACGTAAAACACCATATAAACAAACAAACAAACGAACATATTGAAGGATTTTGTGAGGTGGGCGCGTTGGGTGGTGCTCCCGCCTGGATCCGCCCATCCTCGACTCCATTAAAAGGTGAACGCGTTCTGTTTCATAGTACATGTCTACATAGCATTCAGTCAAACTTTCTGTTTACCGGGTGTCTGTTTTGAAATCTAGTAGGTCCAGCTAGTGACTTTACGCTATACCCCATTATACTCCATCCATCTGAATGCAGTATAACGCAATGTTACCCGTGGCAGAGACGTAATAGATCCCTGCATGCCCATGAGTATCCGACTTCCAGTTTTTAGAATGTGTGTAATCCTGGATAAAACAACTAGCCGGTAAATACAGTCGACATCGTCGCTATGTACAGTGTGAGCCGACGGGATGCCATGAAGTCCTCACTGGTTTCGGAGTCTGCAGTTTGTCAGTCTAGGCAGCAGGCAACTGGTGTCTTCATGAGAAGTTTGTCAGTTCCATACTTGAGTATATATGTTCTGGCATTTGAGGGAGTATACATGCAGGTCTAACATATTCGCAGTTAATTTTGCTGTGGTCAAATGTAACACATGTCGAATTTGAGGAAACTGTAATTAGGATAAAAATGTGGTCATAAGAAGTGACATTTTGACATTTTGACATTAGATATGATGTACAGAGAGGGTGATGAAAAGAAGGGATCATCATATAGGCTCTTTAAATAATGATAGATATATATCCATTGTTTTGTATTGACAATGTATCTACTATACTAGATAGTAATTATTTTTGATGAGGGGGAGAAAAAAGGGAAGAAACATATTTTTAAAAAAAACAAAAAAACGAATAGATCTATCAGTTTCATTGAAGAAAATACTAAAAGCTCAAGTTCAGATTCTAAATTTAGGACTTGATCTTCAGATGAATAATGACCAACTTTTGTTAGTCGTTCTACGACGGCCTGAAGTTGACGACCACATAATTAATAATTAGATCTACGCATTAACGTAATTATTATGATATAAACGCTGACTTTTGGGCAACTGTATTACCAAACATTGCGCGTAACGGCATGTTCTTTTTGATGTCTTCGTGACGTTATATCGTGAGGTTGGAGGTGTTTCCCATAACAAACTGACGTTGAAGAAACTAAATCTCGTTATGCGTGATGTTAATGAACGAGATTCCATTGATTGTTTTACTATATATTAGTTACACATAACCTGCACACAAATAATCCGTTTTATGTTCCCTACTTAATATATGAATGACCATTGACAATACTATGACATGCACTGGACAGTCATGTTCATTTTAAATCGTACAGGTAAAAGTATACTTATGCTTGTCCGTTATGAAAAGGGCCAAATACAAACGAAAGACAGTAAACTGAAATAGTTTCTCTGTCTGAAAATAATCAATATATAATAGTGCTGCTATTTTATTTAACAAATTGATCTATTTATATTATAGTACTACTGTACTTAACATTACATTAATTACGTGGATCTATTGTTTTCAATATATTATTAAGAAATATGCATAAGGAGTAATTATTTAGAAGTATACTATTACAGAAAACTGTACTTAGCAATATATGAACTTCGTGGAAGTATTTGAGCCTGAATACAAACTGAACTGAACTGGTTACTGGTCAATGGGATACTTTCGTGCTGGTATGAACATCACGTGATGCGTGATTTGTTCACGATGACCTCGAACTTAAAGTGCACCATCAACTATGTGATAGCCTGGCGATGTTCTCATTAGCGTTATATTGTCTATGTAAGTGATTGCCACTTATTATGTTGTTGATTTAATTCCACAGTAAGACAGGTCTACAGTAATAAATCGGCAACAAAATAGAGATGAAAATTTGATTTGATATATCGCTTCTGTCTAACGAACGCTACGTTTGACACTCTCCATAAATTACCAGTTATAAGAAATTACGGATTGTGTCTAGCCAAACTGTATCGAACGCGACCTTAATATCTAGTTATGCAATGAATAAATTGCAATTTCAAGAATATGATAAACGATCACATGGAATGGGAATAAATATTGCAGTCTCGGTTTGATTGAGACGGTAGTGAATATGTTCATGAACGGTAGTGGAATATGCTTGCTACCATTCACGCCCCAAAGCCCCGGGTTGAGCAGAACTCAATATACATACAATCAATAGTACAGCATTTTAACCATCCCGAAGATGGCATGCATACGGCGGTGGACATGCTATTTTTGATGTCATAATGTCATGTCCAGCGGCGTATAGTCCAAGTATCTAACAAACTTCTATGCCCCGACGAGCGAAATAAACAAAATGGAATTTAGTTGGGATCAGCGGTTATGAATCCTGCGCATCAGTGTAAACGCGATATTATTTGTAAACATCAATGTAAACGCAATAATGGTGTACGTGCATTATTCGATATCTGTTTCGTTTTTCGTGATCATTTTGTAAGCTTAATCTAGGTCATGCAATATACTTCATACATATTGCTTTGATTTGTCGGGCTTTATGTTCGGCTTGATGTGAATGCAACATGCTTCTAATGTTTTTTCAAATAAAACAGCAAGCCGCTAGGCCTATCCTTTACGTTTAACTATATATGGTTTTGATGTAGAATACCGCTTAAGACTGTGATAGAGGGCGTGAGAGTTGTTGCGTTTCCAAATTATCTCTCATGAACAGACTCAATATAACCGAGTATTGATAATTTGTTCACATGGTTGTGGTTTTGCATCCAGTTTATATCCCTTATCAGTATGTATTAGACAAATTTGCAGATAATGTAACGTCAGGCACGTGTTGTAGTTGTATTACGCAAGAACGTATGCAGAAAATGTCATTGACCCAAGAAAATGCTCATAAACTTTTTATCGCATTACATAGTTAGGCGATAGTTTATAAATACACTGAACGTGATATTACACGACTACATATGCTTAAATTAGTACAGACACCAAAATGGGCAATAATGCAGCTTTACATGTAATTTAGGATGTTAATAGTAGTAAAACAATGAGGTTTATTTCGCTTTTCTTCTTTAAGTATCGAAATTGTTTATATTTTGTGAAACAAAGCATCATTCACGATGAATTGATTTGGAATAAAAACAATTAAATGCTTCTTTCTTCCTCACATAAAGCAGTGCATAACATTATTTTTAAGTAATTATGATATTATTCGCTGCGTAACCAGCAGGGACTAAATACTATTTTTTAAATTACGCATTGTGCTATGAGCGCTTCCCAAACTGTGCTTGAACAATACTCGTATGTCAATCTTCGACCAACATAGTGGCAAATTTCCGTTGACGTAACAGTTAAGTCGAGAAGAAGACTAGATATACAAATCCGAACGGAATTGAAAATATACAAAAAAAAGCAGAATCTATTTTTGTTTACTTCCTTATCAATAGTATCATTTAGGCCAATCGGATGTTGGTGTCTGTAATGCTTTAGTCCTGCAATATGTCAAATTGCGCGTCGATGTTAAAGTTGGACGTTTTATTATTGCGATATCAATGGTTGAATAGTAAACTCATTAAAATTATGACATAACTGACGAAAATGTTGGTGCAATATTATATTATGTTTAGTTAGATTTATTTGCTACATGTTCATGGACTCGAGTTTCTAAAAAGTGACGTGTTTCTCGGAACAACAGTAGGTTAGTAATTCAAATGTAACATTCACAGTAACCGTTATAGTGACAATACAAGTAGGTATAGTAGTCGAATTTGTTTGGCAGAAACATATTTATATACGTAAACCAAACGTAGATATACAATTCGGACAGGAAAAGTAGCATTCAAGGACGACAGTCAGCCTGAACACACACAGAAACAAAGAACAAATACATATAAAACAATCGGACAGGGAAAGTAGCATTCAAGGACGACAGTCAGCCTGAAAACACACAGAAACAAAGAACAAATACATATAAAACAATCGGACAGGGAAAGTAGCATTCAAGGACGACAGTCAAATGCATTTTTTTTTATAATTATTATCTATTTACTTTAATAATAAAAAATTGTTAATGAGTGTGTGGGTGTTCCATCTAAATAAATGTATTGGCACTAGACTTGAAACAAATACTCACCCACATATCTTAACATCTTGTTATAATGTAATTTGAGCTAAAATCAATTGAACACAATAATTAAAAACAGACAGATGATTATAAAAAGCAATTGATTCTCTCAACATCAAAGTTAAGACCCTATTATTTTGCAAAGTACTGCATGCTTGGTGGTGGACCAATATACAGTTCGCCAATATGGTTTTCTTTAATTGTGCGATGACCGGACAGGATGTGGACCCTATAATGGCGTGTACCTAAAGCCCAAACTGACGGCGACGTTTGATGTTTGTCTGCAATATTGTGTTGTCGTGCCCTCACTGGTTTATTCTCTTGTTACTCTGGCTTTTTGAGTACATTCTTTGTGGATTTCTAGGCTATTGCTTTTTTTTGTATTTAAATATACACGAGCATCTTTGTGTTTTTCTTTTATTGCCTATTAACGCTGCCATTTTGGTTAGAGAATAGTTCAGGCAGAGATTTCTATATGTACACTGTCCCGTTTTATTAGGAAGACAAATATGTAAGTTTGAGGTTTGGTTTACCCTAGAACCTGGCTTAAACCCCATAGGCCTTTTTTGTCACTGACCGTTCCAAGGCGGTAGTCATATTGCCAACCTTTTTGTGTTTGTGACGTCATATGCCTTTATTCCTTATTAACATTGCCATTCGTGTTGGTATCTTTGCGTGTCTTTTGGGTTAACAGTGATCTGTGAAAGCTGCAATTCCTGTTTGACTTTTAAACTTATTTTTACTGAACAAAGTTATAAAGAGTTAATGTCAATTGTACGTCTATGCAATCTGTACTGTAATGTCGAGATAAAGTATTAACCTTGTCGAACACTGAATATATACTATAACTAACTGTGCTAACTTTCCTAAAATTAGAAGGATCAACGAGAAACAACGAGAAAAAACGAGAAATAACGAGAAACGAAAAACAACGAGAAACAACGAGGAAATGGTACTGTAGAAACCATAGCACCCAAACGCAATGGCATCATAATCCCACACTGTACCACGAACTATGAGCAAATTAAATACAGTCTGAATGACAATAAACAACCCAAAGAGTGGTGAAGGCAGAGTTACCGACTTGAAACGGTCAGTAGGCAATTAGGCCTACTGGTTAGCTTAAAGCAACACATTCCCTATTTTAACTGGTTATAACCCATGAGTATGAATGTGTCACGTGTGAAATAGTTTCAAATCGTCGAACTCCCTAAAAATCGGTATATAAGCAGAAATCGATGCGTACAATTTCACATTTTTATTTAGCCTCCGTACAGGTAATATCAATAAATATACCGCTTCAAAATATATGCGATAAAAGAAATAGTTGCTCGGAACGGGATTTGAACCACATCCTTGCACTTGTTAGATTTGAAAGATGTACGCTGAACAACTAGACATTGGCTATATATTGGCATGCGTTAGTATTTTAACAATAAATAGGCATTACGTAATAACAAGCGCGCACACACAAACCAATCAAGCGCTAAATAACAAGTCCAGATATTGTTGTTTGAGGGGATGTACTAGTTTAATATTTATAACATAGAGTAGGTTTATTACACCAGGCAATGTTAATGAACACGTGCGACAAGATGGACTACATATGTATTGATCCATCTTGACTTGCGTTCAAATATGTTAAGTTATTTTGCCTCATAATAAATAGCAGTGTTCTCAAGTAACGTTATAGTTCAGCTGATAGAGTACCGGACTTGAACTCAGAAGATCGTGTGTTCGAGCCCCGAAAGAGGCTAACTTTTATTTTCCGTTACCATTACTGTTACATGTGTATAGGTACGATGTACGATATACAGTAATAATTTCCAGGGCTATATTTCTCGCTTAAATACTCGATTTCGACAAGAGCTGGTAAACATGAAGTTACAAATAAAGACACGCCTACAAAAAAGAAACCGATTGATATAGAGACTCCGTAGCTTTAAATAGATTATATATGTGTACATAATTTCGTTAATTTCGTTCTGTCTTCAGCGCCCAACTTGACAAGACTGTAAATAAAATGTGGTCTCTAGATCCAAAGATATAGTTTCGAGCATCAATAGGCGCCACGCGATAACTTGTGAGTGTTTTTAAGCAAGTCTTTGATGGAGAGGTAAACCGGTTTCGGACCACGTTTAATAACAATATTAATAAATTCAATAGTAAGAGAAGAGCACGTGGAACAACACTTTAGCTCTTAATTGTATACTTCAAAAGCTCATTTTAGGACATACATATACATGAACTTGTCAAAATGTATTAACTGATGCTATTTAGAATGTTGTGTTGTGTATTGTAAATATATTGTTGATATTGTACATATAGACATGTTGTGAGAGAACTATAATTGAGAAATGTGATAGAAACAACCCAAACATGAATGATGTTGCCACCTTCTTTGTTTGCTAATGTGTTCCTTACCGCTAACGTTCATACAAGCAGTTATAACAGTCGAACGGAAACAGAAGCATTCACCTCACACAATCAACCAAAACTTTCTAGGCTTTTTTTAAATTCATATATACATTCAAAACAACAGAACAACCAACAAGTACAAGAAAAAAACAAAACCAAAATAAGGGACATCACAAAAATAGAAAGAGTACCGCCTTTGCACAGTCAGTGATATAAAGGCCGCTGGGGTTAAAACCAGTTGTTTAAGGTCACCATACCTCACTCACACCCTATAATAAGTTGACCCAAATACCAGTTTCAACTTAATGTCTAGCTTAACGACTTTATGTATTAAACATTTAATAATTAATGAGACAATGAACACTTAATGAAAACAAAATAAAATCGAAATGAAACAGAAGGTTCCGCCTTCAAATTACAACTTAAACGTATTGCACACTTTAACTTCACCTACTTGGTGATTTGTTTCACAACAATATATTCAAATTGCTTCTACAACTGGTTCATTAAGACAGAACGAGTATGTTTTATGCACGCGGGTGTGTTATTTTTTTTCAATTAATTTTCTTTCTGCAAAATGCATGGCATATTATACAGAACGTATTTAATATTTCGCAGCATGCGTTTGTATTCCTATAGTCTTTAAATGTACCAATAATTGAACTGAATTGGGATTTAAGGCGCACCAATACATGAAAGGTTATATGGCGCCTAACATGAATTAACATGCCAGTCTCATTCTACAGGTACAGCAAGATAACACTCCATTGACGCCGGAGCCACATTTATTGTATTTCTGCCACTGATCTAGTGATTTGAGCGAGATGGCACCTGCAAAAATGCAGGGGTCATGACGAAGACCTTAAATGAGCATGAAAAAAAGGAAGATAAAATGAACATGAATTTCGGGGGTTGGGCTGTCGGGTGGGTGGGGTGGGGTAGTTCTACCCTTCTGCCTACCCCTCCACAGGATCTGCAGTATGGCACTATTCTTTGACCCGGAACTAAACTGTTCCCCCGTATTTGTCTTAAAAGAGTAGCATAACATAATATAGGGATCATAGATAAAATAATACAAAAGTAAGGTAAAACAGGCAAAGAATAGACACTAGTGCTCTACTATGAAGATTGCTCAGGTGTCAAAGATTTGCGAATATTTCACTTTAGGCTAATAAGAATGTATAAATATATAGTATTTTTTCAATTGTTATAATTATATCGACTACACATAACTTCATATGTTTTTACCATTAAAAGTGTATATGCATCCACTTTTCAGTTATTTTATTTATTTATGTTTTAAATCGTTTACAATACGTATTGTTTTTTAACGATTATCTATCTCTATGCACGCAAGCATTTAGGAAGGTTTCTATCAGACTTGAAGCGTGTTTTATGAACCATGTACCATGTCTTGCAATACCAGTCATTATCACTAGACTACAGGCATCAGAGAAGATGTAATCGTGTGCAGCTATATACAAACAGCGGCGGTTAGATTAGAATTGATCCGTGAAGTTAATTGTAATATCTATATGAAGTATGCGGGACATTGGTAATATTGTATCATAAATTAGGACAAGCTATACACCTGAACAAATGACATTTAGTTAGATGTTATGTATAGGATAGACTCTATCCGACCTATAGCGCCATAGGTGTTATCGACTGTCCATATAGCCCACGCTCTTCACCGTGAAGAACCCTTGTAGTAAACTCTTTATGAATAATTGGTCCAATTAATTTGAAAATCTGAAACCGTTATGTTACAGTTAAATAGTTGAAAAAGTAGGGTAAACACTGAAGTAGTTTCTTGTAATAAAGGAGGGACGATACGAAATTAACTACGTGCCTCAATCTATAAAATAGCAGATTATCTTACTTATTCAAAAGGCGACTACAATGATCTGTGCTACAAGTACATTATCAAAAAGGGAAAGTGAAACGGTGGTCAAGTGGATTGTACGTTCAACGCTGAAACCGAATATCAAGGGTTCGAGTCAAGCTTTCACCACTGGGTCCATCGGATTGGAACTTTAACAGCCTGTTTTGTGTATAAAAGTATATCCACCAAGTACGTTCAACAACTACAGAGATATAGTCTTACTATATTAAGAGTTGGACATGGGTCCCGGATACCTATGTAGCCATATTTCCCCTCTGGTGCTGCTGAAACTACCCTAAACAAGGTATTGATGAGCTGTATGAACAACACTTCAATTTAGTTCTTCACGATGGAAATAGATGCATAGTATTTGATCATAATGACGACTCACGTCCTTACCACGTTCATTCCGTGGACGTTTTGAAACGTATCATAAGATGTACAATATAATTATGCGTTGCCAATTTACGCTGAATTTAACACATATCCTCATTAAGTTAACATTCTGATATTAAGTAAAATGGAATCAATATCTATCGCATGCTACCTTGCCATTGAATTTGTTCCGTCGAATTGTAACTTGAGATTTATTTAAAATAAAGCAATTTTCCTCAGCAAATGGAACATTTTATTCAACTAAACTGTTAATAGAATTGAAAATTCGCCTTAATACGGGAACCATCAACTGAATCAAAGTGCACCATCAATATTGTGTATACTTTGTTTCGCAAGACATTGATTTAAAGCATTGCATTTTAAACGATATGTATTAGAAGTTAGTATTTTGGATGAATTGATGTATTAATCGATAAGGCATAAAACACACTAAAACTAAGCATAAGCACGATGTAATTTTCTCTAAACCTAGTCGGAGAATATCGGTTACCCTGGGTAAAGACGTCGTGTATGCACTGCTGTATCGTTTCTATAAAGACAGTTTTAGCGGTCTCGGTATCTAAGAGTATTATAGTTACATACCTCTGTCCCGCGTCGGTTGCTCCTTGGCATAGGCCTATCTGATGCTGATGGGAAACGTCATTCTTCGCCTCGTATCCACTAAGGATGCTGTCTAATCTAATGTAATGTGTTAGCGATACATAAAACCCTATTTTAGTTAATTTGATTTTTTGCTATATATATTGTATCTATATTTACTATACTGGTATCGGCTGCTACCGTTGCTCTGCGGAACATCAATTAATTCGTTAGTGTATGTTAAATCTTTAATTCGACCAATTTCTTAAACCAACTTAATGTTAAACACACATCGCATGTCATATATTGTCAATGCAGTTCTAGATCGACATTTGGAATTAAAATAACGTTTTCCATACGTCCTATGTATCTATTGCCTTAAGGTATTGATTGTGATCCGTGTCGTGCTCAATCAAGTTTTTTTCAAAGACTTGTAGCATAACATGGCATGGCAGAGATCAATCAGACCCGAAACATTCAATTTTGAAATAAGATTTATTATTTCAAAATAAGGTATCATGTAACCTCGCGTTAGTTTATTTTGATAAAGCAGCTAAAACTGTAATTAGTGTGTGTTGTTTGCTTCACGCCATGCTACCATTTGAAAACTCGGTAGCACTTAATCAAACCTTTCAGTTCGATCCATCAAAGATAATCTGGTTACAAATCACGCAAGCAAATATTGCAATAAGGTTTCTGAAAAGTGTGACATTATTTATTTTAATTCAATTGAATTAAATGGCATTAGACGTTTCTAATACAATGTATTGTATATATAAATGCTTTCAACATACTGCTGCCAGGGGAGAAAACAATAATGTTGGCCTGTCAATATAGATATCGAACAGGAAAAGAAGTATTCAAGGACGACAGCCAACCACAAACACACACATAAACAAAGAACACATTTAAAGATGAATAAAACGCCAAATAAGATATCATAAACACAAAATAGTTGATAATAGGGCTACCGCCATGGGGGTTTAAACCAGGTCCTAGGGTGCACCAAACCTCACACTTACTCTACCGTCAACCTAATAATACGGGACAATGTAAATAGAGGAAATCCCATCCATGAACTATTCTCTAACCAACAAGGCAGCATTAATAGCCCTATAACATCAGTTGTATAATTATCTGTTATATTGCTCTGCTCTTTTAATTTTTTTATTCATTTAGCAACATTCCCTTGCAATGTTCGCATACAAGATTCGTCAATCAATGTAGAATGTGTAGAACTATTAAAACTTCAAGGTTAAGCATAAATAACACTCAAATGTTTTAAATGTATTGTAAATATCACATTTCTAATGTCGGATTTCAAGGTGTGCGTCTTCAAAATGGCGTAATAGAGAACAACCAGGCCCCAAGTACTTTCCTTTCAACTTTGAAATATCAGATTTATCATTCACATCACATTTGCTGCTTCTGAGACCTAGATTCTTATTATTGAAAATGAGGTATCACCTGATCACGTACGAATTTAAAATACATTATTGTTTCTTTTGATATTGCAGCCAGCACTGCTAGTATTGTCTGTTTCCTGCATTACGCCATGCTCCTATTTGAAAAGTCGGTAGCACGAAATCAAAACCGTCAGTTCAATTCACCAAGGATGATCTTGTTAAAAATCACGCAAACATTTGAATGACATGGCTAGGTGCTTTGGGCTTAGAATGTAATGCATTGCCCATTTCTTTACACACAGACTGAGTTGACTAATTTACTTTATTTTCTTTATATTGATTTAATACCTTGAACTAAGAATATTTCACTGTAATTATTGCATGTTATCTGACTAGATTTATTTGACCATTTGTCTGGTTTGTCAATCAGTAAACCACACATTGCATTCAATAAAAATTATTTAAGATAATTCAAGTGATGAGATGTTCGTGTAATGAAAATAACACGCCATTGCAAAATTAATTTGATCTTTAGTGACTAGTTTTAGATAATGGCATATATCAATGGCAACGGAATCATCTACGTATTTTTCAATACAATTTAACTTTTCCAGTGCTTGAGCATTATTGATTTTAACACGAAAATGATTACTAGTATATGGTTCATGGCAAAGTATTATCACCGACTATTTTATTTGGTGTATATTCGTTTTCTACTGACTCAAAATTACAAAGTAATCCAAGTAAGTCTTCAGGATGCCTCATCTTTTCGTTATATTGATGTTTTAAATATTGAGTTCAAACCGAGACTGCAATTTTTTTTTATATTTATCATGTTTGGGGATTTCCAAATTTTCAAATTTCTCACTTCATACTCGTTTTCTATAATATAATAGTTAATTCGTCTACAGCAATTTAATGTAAACGGTTTTGTAAACAAAAAACAGTGTTGCGAAAAAACGATCAGTTGTTTAAACATAACGCTAATAGTTCGCATCTGCACTTTTGACATAATTTGAAAGTATACAAAGTACAGATTCCATGAGACTAGATGCAGCAGCTGATGTTTTCACTTTGTAATAAAACAAACAACAGGGAAACGCAATGAAACATTATCATGTATAAGACTTCATATGCCACGCCGTATTGTCGTGACTGTAGGCATCTCAGTGATGCCATATGTAAAACAGTTGACATTGTGGCTTTCCACAATTTTATTGCGTTCTTATTTATCACAAATACGCATAATATATAATCTGAAAAAGGGACATATCGAAATAAATACTTAAACTATCCTTAGCAAAGACAGGTCGAAGAGGTAGATCCTTACAAAGTTATGTCAAAGAAGCACACACCATTTTCGATTTCGTAGCTTAGTGACGTGTTACATGTCCAACAATTGCTTACTTAGTTCGTAATATTCTGCAAGATTTACAATTTATTTCGTTTTCCCCTATGTATTATTGTAACGCTTTAGTTTAATCAACACCAGTATTTGTACGTTTTATTCAATTACAAATTTGGCAAAAACAATAGAAAAATGGTCATTAAAGCTACAGAGTCCCTATATCAATCGATTTCTTCTTTGTAGGCGTGTCTTTATTTGTAACTTCATGTTCACCAGCTCATGTCGAAAACGGGTATTTAAGCGAGCAAATATAGCGCAAGAAATCATTTACTGTATATACATCGACCAGTGCACATCGTACCTATACACAGATAACAGTAATTTTTACAAAAAAAAAAGTTAGCTTCTTTCGGGGCTCGAACACACGACCTTCTGATTTCAAGTCCGGTGCTGTATCCACTGAACTACAACGCTACTTGAGAAAATAGTATACTAACTACCATATATTACGAGGCAAAATAACTTAACATATTTGAACGCAACTAAAGATGGATCAATAAATATGCAGTCCATACTGTCGCACGTGTAACATTGCCTGGTGTTATACTGTATCGTATCAATATGAAACTAATACTTCGCCTCAAATCAACCATATCTCGACTTGTTATTTAGCGCTTGATGAGTTTTTGTGCGCGCTCTTGTTATTACGTAATGCCTATTTAGTGTTAAAAATGCTACAAAATACCAATAAATAGCAGTGGTCTAAAGGTTCAGCGTAGATCTTTCAAATCTTACAAGTGCAAGGCTGTGGTTCAAATCCCGTTCCAGGCAACTATTTTTTTATCACATATATTCTGGAGCCGTATATTTATCGATGTTACCTGTACGGAGGCTAAATAAAAAGGTGAATGTTTACGTATCGATTTTTCCTTATATACCGACTTTTGGGGTGTTCGTCGATTTGAAACTACTTCACACGTGACTCATTCATATTCATGAGTTATTACCAGTTAAAATAGGGACTGTACAGCTTTAAGGAACCACAGACCCAAAACGAAATTGTATCGAAGATTCGCACTGTACAAAACTAAATCTATCGAGTAAATTAAACAATAAAGTCAACATCAGAAATATATTTAATTTGTAATAGTCACACATATCTTGTTGTCAGCTACAGTAATTATGCCATGCATTATCTTTTTTAAATTTGTTCAATAGTTTACTGTTGATAGTTTAAGGATAAACGTTAAAGTATAATCCCTATACGCCTAACGCATAAAGTATAATCCCTATACGCCTCACACTTAAAGTATAATTCCTACACGCCTAACACTTAAAGTATACTCCCTATACGCCTAACACTTAAAGTATAATCCCTATACGCCTAACACTTAAAGTATAATCCCTATACTCCTAACACTTAACGTGTGATCCCTATACGCCGAACACTTAAATTATAATCCCTATACGCCTAACAATTAAAGTGTAATCCCTATACTCCTAACACTTAAAGTATAATCCATATACGCCTAACACTTAAAGTATAATCCCTATACGCCTAACACCTAAAGTAAAATCCCTATACGCCTAACACTTAAAGTATAATCCCTATACGCCTAACACTTAAAGTATAACCCCTATACGCCTAACCCTAAGAGTGTAATCCCTATACGCCTAACACTTAAAGTGCAATCCTTATACGCCTAACACTTAAATTATAATCCCTATATGTCTAACACTTACATTATAATCCCTATACGCCTAACACTTCAATTATAATCCCTATACGCCTAACACTTACATATGTTGCAATTGTATAGACTGTAGGATAATATGCATAGGCCGCTTTAAAAAAACAATTACAGTAAAGCATACTTAGTCGAAGCTTGTTTATCTGTTTTATCAGAGAACAACATATGATTCTGAATTAGAACAGTTACTGTATTACAATCAATACTGAAAAGTGGATCCCTCGGAAGCAACAAACACAAGCAAGATATACAAATAGCAGACACGGTTTTATTGAGGCTGCTTATGAAAGGTAATGTAAAGTGCAACTCCTCTTACGCCTCCTAGCACCGGCTTAAGCGATATTTAACTTTAAATTAAATTTGAAATCCAATGTGTGTCCTAAGGATGTGCTCCTTTTCAGAAACGCATGTTGTGCTATTGTGGAGAAACAGAACAGAGTCTGGCATTCACGCGGTTATGGAACTATATACAAATTTAAACACACATACAAGTAAGTACAACATAAGTGATTAAATGATCCTGCAGAAAGCATAGCAGCCTATCGCAAAGTCCGCACTTTAAGCACAAACTAAATTAAATGAGAAAAGTAAATTATTATGGTCATTGAATAGGACAATACACAGATACACAATATGAAGAATAATGAATAAAGTGTTTCTGACCTGTAACGGTCAGTAGGCAATGCGACATGCTGGTTAGCCTAAATCACAACCTCGCTACTTTCCCGTCTTCAAAACTAAATGGATTTTTGAATTTCTGTGAGCCAAACCAAACTAAAGAAATACTTCAAATGCTCAAACCCCTATTGATTTTTACGCAAAAGGATGATCAGAAATGTTTAGAGTTAATGTTTCACGGTTTAAATGGCAACATTTTAACTTCATGCAATCAATCAGTTCGCGCCAAATGATCATTATTACAAAACAAAAATGAACGAAAAGACGTCTAGGAATTTCGTTAAATGCTATAAAAATAACATTATTACGATTACAAACATGTAATAAAACAATTTGTATCACTAACAACTAGCTGGGAAGAATGCAATAACACGGTTATTGAATGTGTAATTATTTTTTGCAATCTCATTGTCTTTTTCTTAAACAACTCATTCAAAGTAACATTTAAAAGGGGTAACACCAAGCTTCGGGGCTAGCTTTTGTTTAATAAATAAAAGGCTATGACCAATTTAAAATGAGAAATGGTTCAAAGTAGAACATTAGCAGTTGCCTATCATTACGTGGTCCTAGTATTAACTTGCACACCCCATCCAACCCCTTCTCCAAGAAGCAAAAATGGGTTGACTGGGGTACGAAATAAAATATTAAATTTGGCTTAAACTGCTTGCATATTGTAAATTTAAAACATTTAATAGGTAATTTTACACAAGTGGTTCCATTTGTTCAGTAAAAGCATTTTTAAATATGTTTTATTGTCGAAATATCCGTTATACCCGTTATAAAATCCTGCTAATATAAGATTTCCTATCGCTTAATGGAATTAAGGCGGGACCACGTAATGAATACAGCGCATTAAGTAATATATAGAGTCAATCGAGGTGTTTAAATAACCAACGAGCTGAGACAGACTCTTTTTTTTTGTAGCATGGTGTACTTAGTAACACTGTGACGTGATAGTGACCGTACTCGAAATGCCAATATCTGGTAGTTGTAGAACGGTATAGCCACGCCCCTTTAGTTATCCTAAATAACATATGTAATGCTCTGCATGCATCAAAGGAAATGTCACCGACCATTCTACAATAAATAAGTATGTGTTATCAAGCCATAGTATACAACTATCTACTTATGTTGAGGTCAACCGATATACATACCAGTATTGTATTAATTTTATCAAAAAATCAGATTAAGTTTTATAAATCGCTAACGATATTTGTTAAACAACGCCAGTTAAAATTTCAAATGAAAATATGAATTATCAAAAAACATATAATTCTTTGAAAAGTGACCGATTATAAAAGTTGAGCAGTGTATGTTGAACGGGCGATTATACGAAGACAAAGATGGTAACTTGACTTCAACAGCAAACGAAGGTCTCAGGCTGTTAGATTATGTCATTGCGCCATCAAATTTAATTCTCTTTGTCTCTTCCTTTTGCATTTAAGATGGAACTGATTCTGAACAAATCCGCCTATTATTTAAAATATCGTTTCAGAAGAATACTGAGCATTACTCAGCATTACAATAACGATGACGAAGCGTCTGATACAACGGTATTATTACATGTAATATATTAGTCAGATTATATTATATGCTATAACTGATGATATTAACCAAGGTGTAAGATGTATCGTTGATATGTATCGTAAGTCGGCCGAGTACATGCTTTTTAAACCTAATACCACATCTACTAGACCAATCCAACCAGAGTGTTGGGACAATATGAATGATAATTTAAAAAAGAAAAAAACAGAGCATTGCTTAATTATAGGTCAATTATCAATTAACCAAATTTAGCCTTTTATAAAAGCTCTAGAAAATTCAAAAAATTACCTGTACGGCAAAACAAAATGAGTTACATGCAAACACAGAGACAGGAACTTATTCAGTCAAGAACAATACAAACTTGTTTTGGAAAACTGTCAACAAAGGCATGTTTAAACAACATAAATATCGTGTAATGACGGCATATCGAAAACTGAATTGTTCGACCACCTTACGAATTTACTTAACTCTTTTGACATTAAAAATGGCGATGAATTAGTAACCTGTTTACAAGTAAATATAATAGACGATATATTCAATAACCCTTTTTCTCTTGCAGAATTGCAAAGAAAGCGTGGACGATTTAAAATTAGGGAAATCGACTGGCCCTGGCGGAATTTTATCTAAAACGATAAAATATAGTTTGGTGGATATATCCTTACTCATTTTACCTTTATATAACAGAATTCTTGATAATGTGTCATTCCCATCTTTATGGGGACAGAGCATTTTGTGTCCACGATATAAATCTGGTTCATTGAGTGAACCAAAAAATACTTAAGGTATTTCAATGATATATACACTTAATAAAGTATTAACTGGAATGATGTTTTAGATTAACAGATTAACGACATGAGCAGACAGTTTTAATAAAATAGATGAAGCACAATCCGGATTTAGGACAAGCTACTCTGCTATTGACAGTTTAATCACGCGTCAGGCAATTATCCTAAAATACTTAAGCAATACAAGTGGACGTTTTCATTGCTCGTTGTAGACTTTTCAAAAGCATTTGATAAAATAAAACATATAGAGTTATTGGATAGTCGGATTAGGAAAGGAGCAGGTGGTACATTTCTTTGTATTGACGGCAATGCACAAACGCCTTTCATCTAGTGTTCGTGTAGGTAAGGACAGTAACAAACAGTGTTTCGAGTGTAATATTGGCTGCATACAAGGTTGTATATTAAGCACGATCATGTTTAATAGTAGTATAGATAGTGAGGGTATAGGCGCAGTTCTCATCCCTCGCGACAAACAATCAAACAGTTATCAGTTGCCTCCAGCTGCCCCAACAAAAATTCGAAATGGTGACGGCATATTTGATATCAGACACCTTTTACAATTGTACAAACTGCTTAATTGCCCTCCGCTTAGGAACAACTTTACCCATACCCCCGATATCTATTAAACCTTAGTTAATCACCCTCCGCTTAGGAAAAACATTGCTCAAACCCTCACTATATGTAACTTTTTGTAATAACTAAAACATTAAAACCTTTACAAATTATTAAGAAAGTCAGACGGAACCGCACAGTAGTCTTCATATGTTAGTTCAAGAAGCTCGTTTTATTCATCTCACGTTCATAATTATCCGTTTCAGCCAGCAATCGTCTTTGCTTATCGACTTTTGCTTTTTTGGTGTCCATTAACTCATCACGAATTACCTCATATCCTACTTGCAGTTGCTTGCCTTTTATCAATTCTCTTCTGTATTTATCTTTTAAATTGTTAAGTTGTTTGCAGACCTTTTTTAATCTTTCTTGTTCCATATATAACACTACTAGACATAATTCATTTTTAAGTTCTTTTTTAATATTTGCAATATCCTTAATGGGACCCAACTATTGAAATCCTCATTGTAACCCTTCCATTTAATCAATGCTTGTTTCTTTTTGTAATCATATCGTATTACTTTTTCAATCCTGAATATTTCTTGCTTTGATTTTATCATTTCTAATTCATAAAAGGTTCCATATTTTTGTTGTTTAAATCTTTCATTTCGTATGTTACAGGATTTGTATATTGAATGTCGTCAACAACAAATATTTCTTCAATCCAATTTGGAGTTTAACCTTTCCCAAACGTTCTTTTAATTGCTGATTCTAATAGTATTCCCTATTTTAAGTTTCGACTTAATTTAATTACTTCTCATTTTTCTATACAAGTTGAAATACACCATTCCTTTATTTGTTTCATCACTTGCTTCAGTCGGTGTCATTTTAATACTCCGATGTTTTGTGTCATTATACTATTTCCACATTTTTCATTACTACAGCTTTTCCAAAATTGAACGTATGATACATTTCGATATTATTGTCAACAAGGAACTGCTTGAATATTTTAGTGTACTCCCTGGTCAACCCACAGCAATTTACATTGTCTTCCCATACATATGTATTTTTGGAACGCTTTGGTAATTTCTCAACCAGTTTTATTTGGAACCGGCACAACCGAAGCAAATTTACTAAATACATCAATAACGGTAAGCAAATATTTAGTACCTTTATTATACTTTGAAAACGATTGCATATCTACCAAGTCAGCATATTATATTTAATCAATCTCATTAACAATCACACGGCGTTGAGTGAACTTTTTTTGTATAGGTTTATGAAGTTCATCTGCTAACTTGTCAGTCCATCTCAACGCTTTTTTTCGTTTTTTGATACCCCAAGACCAAGTTTGTATTTAGTACTGATAACCGGTTTAACAATTAATTTTTTAGCGATTTTTTCCCCAAGTGATTTAGACTTACTTGTTTTTAAACCGACCAGCATGCTTTTATCACACATTGATTTATTACTAGGATTTTCGTCATAACAATAATCATGCTCTTTGCAAACAGCATCTAACTCATTTGCAATTTCTCCGCTATCAAGAGGGTTACCCGGATCGCAATATTTATAACCAGGAATTGTTAACTCCTTTTTAGTCAATGAAGGAAGTAACACTTTATGAATATCAATATCTCCACCTTGTGTACTTTTAACAAACTGTGTTTTAGTAATACCACAAGATGCACAAGTTGCTTTTAACATTATTCTACCATGTTTTGCCAACATATACTGAGGATTAACAGTTTTAGTAACCATTTTTTCTTTAATACAGTAACTCATATAAAATCTAATTAGATAAAATATGATTTTATAATGGTTTCATTTTATATTGGCTTGCAAGGTTTAAGTATGTTATAAAGTACATCATAAATCGTATGTCCATCTTGTAACTTTTTAATGAAGAATAGACAGAAATATCCAAATAGGACACTTGTTTTATTTTAATACTGAATATTGTTCTATTTTATGTTGGGCGGGTACGTTAAAACTTCTTTTGGAGGACCTAAGCCTAACGGATCGAACTATTAATTATCATACTAACAAGTCCAGTGTGTACCAGGTCCAGTATGGTCATCAAGATTACTAATACCAGATCTTTATTTATTTTGTTTTATCGGTAATTTGTTTTTGCTATACACCTCACTGAATTTCTGTATACCTAGCTGCTTGACCCATTTCATTATATCTAAGTTAGAGATAGGTTCATTTTTAATTTATTTTTTTGTTATAAATGGGATACTTCTATATGATCTACTTGTAAACTACTTCCACTATCAACTCTTAGTCCTTTCCCCCTTCTGCCTACTTGCAAACCTTTTCCCGCTAAGCCGCTAATCAGAGATCCAATTAAAGGAATTCCCAATGATGTCAGAAGTCCAAGAAATCCTCCGTCTTGTTGTTGTTGCCTTGTCAGTTTAACAGGACAGCAACTTTCAGACTTCATAAGTTTTGTCATTTGTGATATTACTAACGCCTCCGAATCAATTAGTGTATTTTTTTTGTCACTAGGCACGGTTATCATCCCATTTCCAAATAGTTTGCCAATTCCAGTACTTGCCAGACCACTAAGTGCTCCTGTTGCTAGAGGTCCTAATATCTTTGGAGCAAATTTAACAACTTTTGGTAAAATTGTCTTTTTGATATCTTCAAACTCTTTGCTGATATCGGCAACGGTAGTGTTTATCTGCTCATTCAATATTTTAATTTTCATTATTTTCGTAACAAAAGCAGTTCTCATTTGTGTTGAAGCATCAACAATAGCAGTTTTTAGTTCATTGTTATCAACCATTTGTTTATTGATTTCGTCAATTCGCTCATTAATACTTTCAACACCAGTTTGTATTTTTTCACCCAGCTTTTTATAGAGCTCGAAATCTTCCGATCCATCTTCTTTCTTTTCTAACTCTTTTAAAGCATCACCTAAAGTTTTATTTCATCTTTTAAACCGTTTTGAATTTCAATCGTTTTTCACGGTTTGCTTGTAACTTTGTATTTGACATAGTTTATCATCAACACCTGTTGTCAAATCTTTCATCATTTTTGGAATTTTATCAATATTAAAATCACGAATGATCTTTGCTATTTTTCTAACAGTAAATTGCTTTGTTGCTGCATCATCAGATTTTTCGGGATTACCAACGTTGATTATTTTATTATTATCCATATTAAGATTACTTCATTCTGTTTTTTCCTGATTTTTACCCTTGTGAAGATAATTAACCAGATGTTTTTGGTTCACATACTCAGACAGCAGAATACCAAAATGTATAATATTAACACTGCCAGTAGTAACTTCCTCGCCAAGATCGTTAAAAAGCCCCATTATATATAATATATATTACATTAAATTTCACCGTTGAACTTACGCTTTACTATCTTCCTCGGACGATCAAGATACAGAAAGTCATATTGCTTGTCAGTTGCTTTTTTATACTGATCTTTGCTGACGTTGTTCGTTGAAAAGCATACACAGCTCACGATTAACTGGAGTCGCAAAGAAGATGTAATGAGAGCAATTGAACCGAATGTCTTTGGGATTTTTTTTAATAATATCGAGATAAATAAATGTGTGTGTCTTCCCTGGATGAAATAATTAATAATATCGTTTTGATTGCATTCGCAAACATAATCATCAACAATGACTATATTCTGATTATTCTCAGGTATAACTTCATCATTTGAACATTCTATTATGTCTTCCACTGGGATTTTATTATATTTTGCTATTTTTTCAAGTTTTTGTGACAAGACCTGATACTTCAACTGTTCCAAGTTTTTAGCAAATAAGTACATTTTGTCATAGTAAACTAAAGGTTTTAATAGGATGTGAACTAATGTGTTTGCCTTGCCAGAACCTGAATTACCACATATAAGCATTCTAAAACTGCAGTATGGCATATATTTCCATATCTGTTTGAAATTACCGTTTTCAGTCTTCATGTCATAGTCTGGAATTTCCATTATAATAATAGTTGGATAATATTAATATTATTTAACTATTATTATATATGTCGAAAGTTTATTATGGAATAAAACAAATCGCTCGTGGCAAACAACTTGGAACAGAAAAATAATGTATTAAAGTTAACCAAGTTAGGCATTACGGCTTGAAAAAGATTTCAGAAAACTTTCCGAACCTACAAAACAAAATGAACCAGAATCTTATGAGAGTAAAAACTTTTAAAAATCCAGGAAAACTAATAAAAACTGAAGAACAGCCTAATATTGTATTGTTGATAGGGTTAGAACCTGAACGAAGAAAAATCAATATTTGTTTATTACCAGCCGCAACTACGGAAAGATCAATAACGCAACTGGATAACAGATTAAAAAAAAAAGGAAGAAAGCGCAACAGCACGCGAACTTATTAAGGCAATCAAAGCAAAGAACAAAAAAAAAAGAAAAAAAAACACCGGCTAAGCCTCCAGCAAAAAAACAAAACCACCGGCTAAACCCCCGCAAAAAAAGCAAAACCACCGGCTTAACCTCCAGCCAAAAAAACAAAACAACCTGCGAAACAATTTTATGAAGACCTTACTTCAAAGATAAAAGCCGAAATAAAAGCAATGAGAAAAGCAAACTAAACCATAGGATTTAATTTATTTTAACTTATCTTAATTTATCTTATTTTAATCTAACCTTATATTATACATGTCTTTGTTAAAATGAAAATAATTAGCAGACAAAAAGCAAAAATCGAGTAAGATTGTTAAAGAATACGAAAATAAAGTTACTCAAAAAATACTAGAAAAATGAGCTAGTCGTGATTCATACAAAGACATATTTAAACCGGTAACCACGCAACTAGCGAAATAAAAAATCATTTAGAAGAGTTAACTAAGCAGTTAGCTACTCTCCCGGAAATAAGTCAGCAATAAGATACTCTTCCGGCAGCTATGGGTGAGGAAGTAGCGTATCATGGACAGCCTAAGTTATTTCATGAGAAATCCCAAACAAACAAGTAATTATTATTGATCCAGATGCTGGAAATAATAAAGATTTGAAAGAGAGACATGGATTTCCATTGCCATCGGATATACTTACTAGTGGATATAAAGATGGTTTAGACACAATGGTTCATGAGGCTGCTGACAAAATCCGTAATATCGGTCAAGAAAGGTCTAATCTGACTAAACAAATGAGAAAAAAAAAAGATAAAACATTAAAGAAAAGCACTGAAGATGAAAAAAAGTTTGTGTGTTTCATACGCTAAAAGTTACGGACATTGTCCGTTTAATAGGCAATATAATTATAACAAATACATGATCATGTATATATAAAGTCAATTAAAAAATATATAATATATGTAACTCAGGTCA
This sequence comes from Cyrtodaria siliqua, assembly GCA_037043455.1. Lineage (NCBI taxonomy): Eukaryota > Metazoa > Mollusca > Bivalvia > Adapedonta > Hiatellidae > Cyrtodaria > Cyrtodaria siliqua. Next base: position 82,880 of record JAWPHD010007231.1, read on the forward strand.
GTTGATCATTATCTATAATGTACTAAACTGAAGTAAGATATATAATATATAGTTAGTTATAAAATATATTAAACTCATGTCAGTTATCTGATGTACTAAACTCAATGTACTTAGGTCAGTTGATAATTATCTATACTGTACTAAACTCAAGTCAGATATATAATATACTAAACTCAAGTCAGATATATAATACACTAAACTCAAGTTAGTTATATAATATATTAAACTCATGTCAGTTATCTAATGTACTAAAATCAATGTACTTATATAAACCGTAAATTAAGGTACCCTTCTATGTGTGTCAAAGTCGTATGTGTGTTATTGTTGTTTATTCATATATTCAATTATATTAGAGAATCTCACATTCTATCAAAGTACAGAAAATAGGGTTCATATTTCATCATATCAGTTTTTCATGTTTCATCATATCAGTTAATCATATTGTCGGTGATATAAATACAATCATATAAATAATACCAAATGTGTTGTTAACCAAGAATATAAGCCTAAGCCGTAGTCGGTATTTCATCATTATATAGTATATGTCAAAAAAGGCATGAAAATACCATTGGTACTGACTATGGTGTGAAGTTACAACCATATGGCGGTTGTTTACGACTAACTTTTGGGTTTGATGAAAGCTAAACCACGCAGTTGGTGTCACAAGAGATAGAACGCTGACCGAAATGGTGGGCAATCATTCAGGAACCATGTGGTAACCTGGATAGGTTCTCACGGCTGTTGCTGCGAGAGAACCTGTATCAAATAGGCCCGCTCGGCAGTCCCTGGGCAGTCTATAAGCAAGTCTAAAGTTGAAGTAATGTCTATGTTTTAGGCATTTTAAGCTTGCCTACCGGTCCACTAGACTCACATTTTGACAATCTGAATTCTGTTTTATTTTGGGCGGATTAAATGTTCTTTGATAAGAGGTACGTTTTATCTTACTGTTTGATTATTTCAAATTAGTATTTACAATTAAAATGTGGTGATCAGAAAGTGTATTGTGACGTTTATAAAGTCCTGACTCTAAGACTTATGTTCTTTATTTTAAAATGAATAAAACATTATACATTGACACGGATTAATAAACGGAGGAAACCCGTGTTAAGATGAAGGTATTTTGTGGAATAACAGTTACACATGATATTGTTCACGTTGTCCGTCCGTAGTGCAGACGTATATATTTACGCACGGGTGGTATGGATGGATCTCAATCTCATATTTCTACTGAATGGTGACAGTACGTTTGACGCCGATTGAACGAAATCAAATTGTGCGTGTTTTGGTTGAGGGTGACTGTGGTTCGTGAATGCCATATTTTCTATTCGACGGTTATGTCAACTTTTAGTCTACCCAACGAAATATTATGCAAATGGATGTGTATTATACACATTGCTTTGAAGAATATGTATATAATTTCACATGTCTGATTGCATACACCAATTATAAAAATACAGCGACGTTTAATATATTAATAGTGTTCTTATTTCTTGCATTTAGAGTTTCCACGCTAACTTGAAATCTGGAAAAGTCCTTGACTTTTGAAAGAAATGTTTAAGGTATTGAAAAGTCTATGAATTTTGAAAAGGGTCATCAAAACCTTGAAAATTCATTGACAAGTTTTCCTCGTTTGGGTAAAGTATAGATATAAAACCCCACACAATAATCATGTTTTGAAGATCATGGAAATTTGAAATTTGACCTGGAAAGGTCCCGGAACATTCTTAAAATGTATTTGCATTAGTCCACTCAAAATTTAATGTACATGTAGTGGCCATTATGCTTTGCTAGACCCTTGGCATGATTGCTCAAGAGATAAAGTTCCTTATATGGTTTCAGATCATGCATAAGGCTACTGTGATTCTGAATCAAAACTTAAAAATAAAAGAAATATCTCGCTCGCTATTTAGGTTTATATAAACAATAGGCCTGGAGAACTAGACAATATTTTATTTTGCCTTATTGGTTCCAAATACTAGTGACGAGAATATGGTAAAACATTGATGAGATGACGATAATGATGATAAATGGTGGTGATATGAATGTAATCAATGTTTAAATATCATTCACTGACAGGTGCATTGGCATACATATTTTTAATGTGTTTGTATATATCGATTTTATTCAACTTCCGTCTATTTATATGAGTGAGTGGGTGAGTGAGTGAGTGAGTGCATGCGTGCGTTTGTTAGTGAGTGAGTAAGTGAGTGAGTGATTGAGTGAGTGAGTGAGTGAGTGAGTGAGTGAGTGAGTGAGTGAGTGAGTGAGTGAGTGAGTGAGTGAGTGAGTGAGTGAGTGAGTGAGTGAGTGAGTGAGTGAGTGAGTGAGTGAGTGAGTGAGTGAGTGAGTGAGTGAGTGAGTGAGTGAGTGAGTGAGTGAGTGAGTGAGTGAGTGAGTGAGTGAGTGAGTGAGTGAGTGAGTGAGTGAGTGAGTGAGTGAGTGAGTGAGTGAGTGAGTGAGTGAGTGAGTGAGTGAGTGAGTGAGTGAGTGAGTGAGTGAGTGAGTGAGTGAGTGAGTGAGTGAGTGAGTGAGTGAGTGAGTGAGTGAGTGAGTGAGTGAGTGAGTGAGTGAGTGAGTGAGTGAGTGAGTGAGTGAGTGAGTGAGTGAGTGAGTGAGTGAGTGAGTGAGTGAGTGAGTGACGACAATGGGATGGTGATGACTATTTATTGCTAGATCCTATGCGTCTACATATATCAAGATTTTGGCATTAATTGACAAAAGTCGTCGTTGTAGAGGCCTTTGAGTTGTTACGTTAAATGTTGCTCAAGATACGTTACATAATCCTGAACTTAAATAGTATTTATTCTTTCTTCAGACTGAACTTAATTTGACAAATAATATGTGGAATTATCACCATATTAGACCTTCCACAAATCAACGAGTGCCAAGTGATCGACCTGTTATGATGTGTACTGTTCCAAGCCTTTGGAACTCTGTAGATTACGTATGTCCAGTATCGGCAAAGATCGTACGGCATGTCAAGAAGAAGCTGTGAATTCCAAGTGATCCAGATGTTTACGATCTAAGCATATGCCGACTTAGTACCAGTACGTAATGCTCAAGAAGCAACCTACTTGTACATGCACCTGCGTAGGGATATTCTTGCTTTAATGTAACATATGTGATACAGTAAAAAATGGAAGTAATAACTAGAAGGAATCGCGATGCACAATTATCATTTAAAATTAGAAAGAAAGTAGGCCTACTGTTCGCATTAAATGAAGCACTGAAATTGAAAATATTAGAGGAGGCGGTTAATTTGTTATTTGAACAGTAAAGAGGATACATGACTGTAAGTTAGGCGTCCTAACGAGACAGATTGTTATGTTGAATACTTATACGAGGGGTATTTGGATAAAATAGTAATCACTGGAAATAATTCTTAAAATAATCAACTCTATAACACTTTGTATTTTCTGAAGTTCAGCGCAGGACAAAGACATTCATATATGTTATGCCGGAAATTAATTTGAATAAATTGAGTTATAGATTCGCACACACGGTAGGGTTTTATGTCAAAGGCGAAATGTTGCACAAGTTGGTCGCACAAAATGACTAATTTACGGGTAAAGTTCTGCGAATTTTTGACATTCGGGCAGTTTGTAAGTTCTAATCTTGATTTTTAATTGATGATATGTTATGCATACGGAGCTTAAATGAAGTAAAATATATAACTGATATTTGCTTGTGCAATGTCACCATTTTCCATTCTACGAACATTTTGGAAATACAATTTAAATCTTTATTTTGAACATTTTGCTTGATTGACATCCAAACATTTAGTAGAAGTGAATAAATAATTTATAAGTCTTAAATTCATCAGAATTTATTCTGCGGTTTTTTTATTCACAGTGAAATAATCAATAAGCTTTTTGTCGCATACTCTCATTTTATGAAAGGTAGATTGGGTAAGTTGACATCCTATTAATTAGCGACTTATCAAATGCGACTTTCTGAGATGTTTCGTTTGTATTTGTTTTGTTATTCTAGAAAATGTGTAGTAATGCGTTTTATGTAATCATAGGACATATTTTGTTATAATAAAAATCAATTTACAATGCACTGTCACAAATCTGTTATTGAAATTGACATACCACATACGATAATTAAATCTCCGATTCTTGGTAGCATACCATCAATTTCTCTTTCACTGATTTACATATAAATAGTAAGGTAAACACTAACATGCTAACATATTTACATACATGTTTATCTTGAAAATAAGAAATAGTTAACCAATGTTCGGTTATGATATCATTACAAATTAGAAAGTGTAACCTGCTGCGACTGTGGTCTAGGAAATATCAGTGTCAGTATCTATGAAATAAAACAATCATTCAAGAAAGTAAGAAGACTAAACAAAAGTATGTTCCATGTTTTCAACATACGTTGTTTTCTCCTGCTGCTATACTTTTTTTGGACATGAACGGATATTAAAGATAAATTAATATTATTTATCCTTTTATACTCATCCGCTTTAACATACGCTATCTTGAATATTTCTAATTCAGGAGAAGTAAACTACCTTGAGAAATAGCCGAGATAGCCCCCAAAATAAATGTTCGTTAAGATGTCTACATATTCTAAATTATGGTGTAAATGGAGTGACTATCAATGCCAACAAATACTCGTTACTATATATGGTTTCATACAAAACGAAAACGTTGCTTCACTCATTAGTGTGGATAAATACGGTTTCGGACTCTTTAAGTTGGTTGGTCCGATGTAGCTTTAAAATAACTGTCCTATTTATCCACGAGTTTTATGCATTGTCGCTTTTATATCACGCACCAATCGTGTCAGGTATTTGTATAGAAAATATTATGTCACTGCCTTTTACTATTAGGTTTATTAGGTGAGGCTTCGAAAACGAAAAAAAGGCGAGGCTCTGCCTATTTATCATGTAGATTATCCGCATTTTCTGAATGAATTACTATTTCTCAGAATGTTACGCTTATCGAGGACGCCGCCAGGTTGTTGTTTTTTGTTTGTTTTATGACGACAGGCAACGTTATGTGCATGACGTCAGATAACGTTACGTACAATAAACGCCGAGGGATTCCGCATCGATTTGCTCTATTGGTCAGTGCCTAATAAAGCAAAATGTATTAGGTCACCCTTTTATTAGGCAGAAAAGTGCATTATCTGCATGATAAAAGCCAATATGAGTTATCATCAACATTTCTACCAGTGAATGCATACCATGCAAAAAGGAAACGAGTTGACGACTGGATCTTGTTAAAATTCATTTTTGGCTTGCTTTGAAGCAACGCAAAATTATTTTCACTGAAAGACCTGCTTAGTTTGTATTTATCCACGAGTTTCGTGCATTGTCGCTTTTATATCATGCATCACTCTTTTCAGATCGTTAGAAGCCAATACGATTTATCATCAACATTTCTCCCGGTGAATGCATACCATTCACAAACGAAACAAGTTGACGACTGGATTAATATTGATTTTGGGCTTGCTTTTAAATCAACGCGAAATTGTTATTTTCACTGAAAGATCTGTTTAATTACATATTTAGGGTTGCTTGCGTTTGGAAACTGGACACAATTGTGTTTGGATAGGAAAATCACATGTTAATTTTGACAATTTCATCCACTTGTACAAACACTAGAATTACTTAGCAATAAGGAAATAGATTTCCTTGAACATTTCAGAATTGTTCTGAGATATAATTGTGTATCAGACTCCGTATATTTCTCCTGTTTGCCTTTATAAAGTTGGGGTTCCAAACTGTTCTAATGATCCAAACTGCTTTACTTCAATTTATTACAAAAACACACATAATGATGTTCCCTGATCTAAAAAAACATACTTCCAAAAGAAACACACTTGTAAGCACATGGCTGCCTGGTTCCGCTCGCTCTCCTATTGGTTAATCTATCTCGAGGGAACGAATAAATAAGTCGTTGGAACGAGTAATTAGGCCGTGGAAACGACTTACTATGCCATGGGAATGAGCTTATTATATCGCGGGAACGACTTAGTAAGTCGTGGCCACGACATTATATTTTCCTCACCTGTCCCCGTTGTGCTTCCGTATCAATCAAACCGAGACTGCAGTTTGATTATTGTTTATATTAAGAATGTTCAGCGATATCCACATTTCTCCTTGCGTACTATTTTTATATATAACAGTACATGTAGTGTTGCCTGTGCAGTCTGGCGACGGAAAAACGTTTCACCGTGCTTGCAATCAGAACAGTTATTCATTCATTTTTTGGAGATCGCTGAGCCCGATATTTATATACAGATTCTCAGATACTTTGTTTGCTTGATATAATTTCGAATAGGTGGTTAAACTACTCAAGCCTTTGTTTAATATGTTGTTCGCTTTTAAATTTAGCATGTAGACTGTTAATTGTGAAACGCAGACTTCATAAATTCCATTTAGTTTAATTTATTATCTTTATAACTTACTTTAGTTATAACTGCTGTTATATTAGTCCATGTCTTTAACTGCTTCATTTGTAATTATCATCTCAACATCAATTGATTATGCTGTTTGATTATTTATACCATCATGTTAAGTGGGCGTAAGCGGTTAGCATCTTTGATGAATAAATGTACTAAATTCAATCTAACAACGTAGTTTATAATAGCAGGACGTGTGCTTAACTATATAATATTCTTTATGATAACACTATGTAAATATGATTTCTAGTTTGCGCACGGGCTTTATGTGTCAAAACTATATTTGCTGAATGTGAGTCGTTATTAACTTGACATTGGCTGAAAACGTAAACGTCGTTAATTTCACATTGGCCCGTGCAGGAAATTGCCCGGAGGGGCTTGGGGTCTTCCTCTATCAATGGAAGCTTGACAGTCGCCATATGACCTTAGTTGTTGGTGCGACTATAACACATATGTCCAATTAATTTCTGATGTGTTTCCAATATCAATATATTAAGCAATAATATATCGGGGAAATATATAGAGGATATTTGTTGGTTTGGAGTGAATATAGGATTTATTTTCATCGAGAAGCGAGAAAACTTATATTTTCACTCGTGCATTGGTTTTCTCACTTCGAGATAAAAATAAATCCTATATTCATGACATACCAACAAATATTGTATTTACTACCAAACAGTTTCAAACAGAAAATACGTTTCGTTCAGACATTTCCGCTTTAACGTATTCGCGGATAAGTATAGTAACGCCAGCGCGTGAGGCAATTTAAATATTCATAGTGCGTATAGAATATAGTTCTAAACTTTGTCACGAATTATTTGTCACGTCATAGGACTATGGAGGTTCATAATATTTTTGTTCATCTGCATCTATATATTCGAGTATATAAAGTAAATATTTAAGCATCAAATAAACAGCGTTTATTTGTTATAAGCTTGTTATCGCAATTTTGAAAGAAGAATACATACACGGATGTATTCGAGCGTTCATATTGGCGAAGAAATGATACAAATGAAGATACACATTGAACATATATAGGGGCCGTTTAAAATCGAAATTCGGGAAAATATTCCATCTCGATTACCCTGCTTGATTTACCTGATGTATTCAACCAGCTTTGTCTTATTACAAGCAGCTAAATAGAGAATCTTAAACGAGTTCTCATTTCATATCAGATTTATGAAACGAGTTGTGAATTATTTTAATTTAACGAGCCTTTTGGTGAGTTAAAATTAGATATAAGTCATTTACGAGTTTCATAAACCTTATATGGAATGGGAACGAGTTTAAGATCCTTTGTATGACATAACATTGCAATCAAATTAGTAAAAAATAATTCAGATGGACACAGAACCGCCACGACGTCAGACAAACTCTCAGTAGGTGAGCAGCCTTGATATTTTCCTACATCTATTAACTATTTGGTAACGCATGGCAACGAAAAAAAGTACGTCATCTTTCGGCAAAGTCAAAAAAAAATGTCCGCCATTTTGGATTTTTAAAACACATAATTTGGAAGATTGTGACAGTTTTTGATGATGAAATTTCAGTTCCGCTTTAAGTTTCATGATTTTCGGTTGTACCGACTTTTTTTTAAGAAGCTCTGCTTCGTGATAAATGCAGACCCGCCTTGTACAATGTCGAAGCGAGGGGCGATAGCTCTAAGAGATGCCATTTTTAAAGTACGTTTAAAATGACAACACTCGTGTATTTTTTGTTAAATGAAATAAGAGCAGATACTTGAATTGTTGTTTTAGCTCACATATTACATGAATTTTGCTGCATGTCACTAAAAGCATGTTATTTCTTTATAAAAAGTACACGAAAATACGAGTTGTTCTGACTCGACTGTATTTTGGATTTGACTGTCCTCGCAAAAACTGCAGCAGGCGCGTATTCAATGTGGGTACCCTCTCATATGTGGAAAGTGTACATAGCAATCGCTACTGTTCAAGATTGGAGTTGGGTTGGAGAAAAGGAGGGGGAGGGCATCTGAGCTGAGATTTAAAAGGATGCGCCCCATCCAAATCCCAAACTAAATTCATAAAAGTCTTTTTTGAAAGCTCTTGCAAGCATACATTTTTGAACATATTCAGATAATAGATTTGTTGCTGTGTTTTTGACTAGACTGTCCAGTGTCTAATTGTCATCCGCAACTTGGCGCAGTCAGTAGCGCAGCGGATTTGTAACAAGAGATGGTGCCACTGAGTTGTGTCGGTGTGTTCTTGGGCAAGACACTTTCCCTTAGCCTCGTCCGTCGGATGGGGACGTAAACAGGCCGGTCCGCGTATAGGTCTCCTCCGAGCATGTTAAAGAACCATAGGAATCTATTAGATAATAAGAGTAGGGCACGGTTTCCGGATTCCTATATATCCTTCCCCTCTCTCTGGGGCGGCTCTAAATAACCTGTAATATGTTGATGAGCCGTCAAAGAACATTCAATTCAATTCACTCAGCACTGTGATATGTACTGTAGCTGTCCCATGCTAGTATCACGAATCAACCGTGGAATATGTCACCCACACATAAAAGTGTTTGAGGGGATCTTACTTGTATTAGTTTAAATATAGACCATTTTTCGGCTGAAACCTAAAATGAATTGTCTATCAGACAGAAACACTGTCGTAATACTTATTCAATGATTCTGATAGTATCGAAGGAAAGAAAAGGCTATTTTGTTTACTTTATATTTTTAAAGTTGAATGGTGTTTTATGTCACTATAGCACATTTAAGGCCATATTTCCTGGGTGGAACAGGTACTGTATACTTTCTGCAATCCGTAAGAATCGACACTTTCCCACCTACAAGTTGAGCTGCCAGTGGGAATTGAACCCGTAGTGGTGAGAGGTGAAAATGAATACAAATATAAAAAGGGCAACCGAACATTTCCATAACTCAGTATGTCCATGGGACACGAATGACCGCACTGAAAACAATCCGTTGAAAATTGTACAATGCAAGAATATATCTTTATAAATAAAGTTTATTTTGATGTAAAATCGATATGCACCTCTTGACATCATAGATAAACATTATGTAAAGTTTCGAAACAATTGGTTAAAAACTGTGGAAGGATATAGACGCACAGATGACTAACACCATATGCCGCCTAAGACCCGGCCTTACCTTTCGATGGTAAATAATAAACATTTAAGGTACACATTAAGGTCTTAAATACTATCTTTGATGACTAAGTAAAGAGTATGTAACTTTAGCTTAACAAAGCTAATATATATGATAATAACGCTTCTTTTCTTGATTTAAATCTCTCGATTGAAAATGGTTAAACAGCAACATCTATGACAAGAGAGATGATTTTAATTTTGACATTGTTAATTATCCCCACTTTGATGGGGATGTTCACCGAGCAACTTCTTATGGGGTGTATGTGTCTCAACGTATATGTTTTTCAAGAGCTTGTACTCGAGTTGAGGACTTTAATAATCGTAATCTTTGTATAACTAAAACGCTACTCAATCAGGAACTTCGTGAAACCTTTGCAAAATTGTATTATCGTAACCCTGATCTTCTTTCCAAATATAAAAGTAATTTAAAGACTATTCTGCGACACGGACTATCACAACCTGACTTCTATGATGATGTGATTTATAAACTTCGTAAGATTCTTGGTCATGATCACTTTCATACTATCTTTGTTAAATTTGTTAAAAAAGTTTATCAAAAGAGGTTATGACCCTATCATTTTGCAACGTATTGCATGCTTGGTGGTGGACCCCTTTTACAGTCCTGTCAGTTCACAGGCTGTGGACCATATGATGACGCCTACCTTAAGCCCAATGGGACGATGGCGTTTGATGTTTGTCTATGATCTTTCTTGTCGTGTCCTTAATAGTTTATTCTCTTGTTGCTCTGGCTTCCGCCAAGTCATTGAGTACCTTCATTGTGGCTTTCTAGGCTATTGTTTTTTTTGTATTATATTTACACGAGCATTTGTGTGTATTACTTATATTGCCTATTGATGCTGCCTTGTGTGTTAGAGATTAGATCATGGCAGGGATTTCTTTATTTACACTGTCCTGTTTTAATGAGATGATAGTAGGGTAAGTGTGAGGTTTGGTGCACCCTAGAACTGGGGTGTGGGGGGGGGGGGGTGGGGGTGGCCTTTGTTGCCACTGACCGCTCCAAGGCGGTAGCCCTATTGCCAACCATTTTGTGCTTGTGATGTCGTTTGCATTTTTTATTACTTTTGCCTTCTCGTTTGTCCGTTTGCATGTTTGTTTTTGTGTTTTGTGGTTGACTGTCGTCCTTGAATGCTGCTTTCCCTGTCCGATATTTTTATCTTTCTTTATTGTAGCTATAACTGCCGTTATATTATTCCATTTTGTTAACTACTTCATTTGTAATCATCAGCTCAACATCAGTTTACTATGCTGTTTGATTATTTATATCATAATGTTAAGTGGGCGTAAGCGGTTAGCACTTTCGATGAATATATTTACTAAATTCAATCTAACAACTAAGTTTATAATCATGATAATAGCGAAAATAATAATTTCTAAGAATTGTTGATCATTCCATTATATGTAAACAGTGTTTCCATTTGTGTTTAAACTATCGTAATGTAATCTTTTTTAGTTAACCAATGTACTTCCGACCTTAATTTCCAAATTGTTCTATTCAATATATAAACATACTGAAATGGATGTAATACAGAATTATGATTTTTACAGACGTGTGTGCTTAACTATATTATATTATTTATGATAACACTATGTGAATATGATTTCTAGTTTGCGCACGGGCTTTATGTTTCAAAACTATAATTGCTGAATGTGAGTCGTTATTAACTTGGCATTGGCTGAACACGTAACGTCGTTCATTACACATTTGCCCGTGCAGGACATTGCCCGGATAGGCTTTGGGTATTCCTCTATCAATGGAAGCTGGAAAGTCGCCATATGACCGTTTAATTTGGTGCGACTATAAAATATATTTCAATTAATTTCAGATGTGTTTCCAATAGCAATATAAGTAATAATGTATCGGGGAAATATATACAGGATATTTGTTGGTTTGGAGTGAATATAGGATTTATTTGCATCGAGAAGTGAGAACATTTATATTTTCACGAGTGCTTTTATTTTCACAAGTGCTTTAGCACGAGTGAAAATATAAATGTTCTCACTTCGAGATGAAAATAAATCCTATATTCTCGACAAACCAACAAATATTCTTTTTACTACCAAACTGTTTCAAACATAAAATACGTTTCGTTCCGCCAGTTCCGATTTAACGTATTCGCGGATAAATATAGTAAGTCAGCGCGTGAGGCGATTTACATATATATAGTGAGCATAGAATATAGTTCTTGACACGAATTATGACTTTTATAAGCAAATGTAGAAAAAGATAGTTCCATTGTTTTCCGGCAGTGAAAATATAAACAATGAGAATATAAGGTGTATTCTAACCATACAATCCACTATTTCACTGGGAAGTATATAATAAAATGTTCTCTTAGTGTTATCCTACACTGCTACTTCGATTCAAATATAAATTGCATTAATTAAGAACGAAACTGTATTTATCTCGTCATAGGTCTATGGAGGTTCATAACATTTATGTTCATCTGCATCTATATATTCGAGTATATAAAGTAAATATTTAAGCATACAATAAAGAGCGATTATATGTTATATGTTTGTTATCGCAATTATGAAAGTAAAATACATACATCGATGTATTCGAGCGTTCATATTTGCAAAGAAAAAGATACAATGTAGATAAACAAAACAAAAATAACAACATAGATGTATCTATATCTTCAGGTGCCTATCTAATAAACATATATAGGTCCGTGTGAAATCGAAAATCGGGGTGCAGTGATGTTTGTTAATGTGTATAGCTTAAAGGGGGCCTATTTACATACATATCTGTAAGTTATCTCAGGGAAATATAGTTTGTTCTCTCAATGTATCCCACGTTGCTACTTTGATTCATTTATAAATTGCATATTACATCTCGACCATGATATGCTATTATAGATGAACTATTATTATAGAGACAGTACAATATGATAACAATAAGCTTATCCAGCGCCTTTGTTTTATTTTTATTTTTTTATTATAGGTTACAATGGGCTTTGTAATCTTTGTTTGTTTTGTGCATCTTTTTGGTTGACTGTGGTACTTAAATGGTAAATGAATGGTACATGAATGGTACATGAATGGTACATGAATGAATGGTACATGAATGGTACATGAATGGTACATGAATGGTACATGAATGATGAATGGTACATGAATGGTACATGAATGGTACATGAATGGTACATGAATGGTACATTTCCCGTTTATTACTCGACTAACTTTACAACTATATTGACACTTTCGCCGCCAAATTTCAAATGTCGTCTGACAAAACTTGAATGTTCAGCCTTCCGGTAATATTTTATATAAAGAGTGTTATCATGGAAAACATTCTTACTGAGTGGCGATCAGTGGCAACCCTCGTCATCATGTACATAGTGTGCATGCTGATATAGACCTAAACACTGGTCACAAAATTCATGTTTTTGACTGTGGCAGCGAAAGGTTTAACGGATGAAAAAGAGAGTGTACTACATTTAGGTCACGTTCGCAATGCCATTCTACAGTATGGCACATGTAGTGTTAATTCATGTTGCCTGTTCTTATTCAGTCGTATTGACACGAAACATGTATTGTTAAACTATATATTAATGGAGTACAACATAATGTAATTTATTTTAGTGTGTTTATCTATCAAACATATCGTGAGTATGAATTAATCTTAAAATCCTAAAGACGTTCGCATCATGAAACTAATTCATTTAATACTGCCTCTGATAAGAACTATAATTGAGGCATGACTGCTTTCTGCTCTGCTTTTGCTTCATCAGAAATGACGTTTTGTTCAACATCTGATGTTGAAATTATTCATGAATACACGCACATTCTGTATAACCTATCGTTAAGGTACAGGCCAAATATTGACATCAATCAGAGGCAAACCTCGTGTGCAAACTGGTATAGGCAGTTGTACAGTGGTTCGCAGACTGACAATTGCATCCAGTGCAAAATGACTGTCATAGCAAACTGTCATATTATATGACTCAAACAAAGCAAAGTTCAGACGCATATATATTTTATATTTTATTAAAGTGACAAAACAAATCGTTTTAAAATATTACAAATACACAACAATACTTAGAGATTAATACATGAGTGGTGCGTTATTGTCCGTCATAACGGCCCGAGACCCCAATATCGCAACACCCATGTTATAATCTTTTTATCATATATATATACGGATTTTCATTGGGATTTTAATTAAACAAATAATATTAAACTGTTAGATTTACCGAATTCATTTATAAAATAAAAATAGCAAAAAATGAATGAAAGAAAACAACAGGACATGTAGTTTCAACTTAAATGTATTGTTTGTAGTTTATTCTCTCTCGTCATCTCTTTCAATTCGTCCATTCCATTCCTATTTCGATTTCTTTATTTCCCTTTCTTGCTGTTTCAGAGCATTTCTTGTGGCTGTCAGTACGTCCCTTGAATGCTGAAACTCCTTATCTAAAGGTACCTTTTCTCGATTAAGTACCAGTTGATGATGGCCTGGACTGATTTCATGCGAGTCTGGCTGGTATTCAGTTTTGTCGGACTACTGTATAGATTCTACTCAGAATAAAACTTCCAATATAGACCGTCCAACTCCTTGAAGCCAATTTCTTCAGTTACTCTGGTCGAGCGAAACCACTCCGTGAAAAAATGCAAAGCCAGATTTAGTCTGTTTTTCTGTATATCTAGTTACATTCCTCGCTTTGTTGACAAAAATCCTATGTCAGTTTCATTTACTTCATGATGCCTTCCCTCAATAATTTGTCCATCTAAGTACAATAGATAAAATAAGCTGTTAGCCACTGACGCTAACGTCCTCCCGCCGGCTTCCATTTTAACGCTTATTTAAATGATGTCAGTTACGTTAGTTGACGTCACTTCGGTTACGTCATGTCATTGACGGGTTTAACTTCAAAGTGATGGTTTAAAAAAAAAAAAAGAGTAAAACAAAAAACAATCGCCATTAATCGTCACGGTCAGGTGAATGTTATTGGCCTACATAACCTAAATTTGGTGTATCGGACCGCATTTATCATATGGCTCAATTCTCGAGAGGTAATTTTGTGCATATTGCGGGCCAAGAATGCGTATATATATGATAAAGTATAATATACGCAATATTAAGTAAATATCAAATGCATTATTGATTTTACAACTCAGTTAATAGGTTTAACAAAAGTAAACATGAAAAATACAAAACAACAATAAAGATCAAACATAACTAAATATGAAACTGCTTATTGTTCTCCAAAATACAAAACTTTAATAATAATACATTTGATAACATATCTTACGGTATGGGAGTTGGATAACAACATTCTATATTTTCAATATACCACTAGTTATATGAGTATGCAAATAAGCCTAGTATTCGCTGTCAAAAAAAAATCAATAATGACTATGATCCAATTCCCGCGTTTTATGTCGGTTTCGCGTGTTAAAGTTAAAGCGACAGGCAAAATGCAATAAAGGTCGATATGTGAGTAATGTGATAAATAGAATCTAAAATTCTTTCTCATTCATTATTGAATTTATTAAACTCGTTAGCAAAAATGATATTAGACTCGGCAAGAGCCACGCCTTATATCATGTATCAACATAAATTCAATAATAAATGAGTACTCATGTAAGATCCTCTATTTGCATATAATAGCCTAGTTCATTATTGCATTTGTGTCAAGGATGTGCGTCATCCGCCTTGTAAGGCGTCTGGTTAAGTAATTCACCAATTTCCATTCACAGACACGCGATATTGTATTTCTCAGAAGACGATGGCATGATGAAATTATTAATTAAATGAATTGTGCCAAGCATTATGATTTACTTTTGAGTCTGTATTTATCCTATTTTTACATCGCTGAAATAGCTAGTGTTTACTCTCCTGTTGTAATACACTTAAACTACGATAACGGTCTTTTTTTTAGTTTTATATTTGAGAAATGACTGATTTATTCTTTATGTCTATGAAAAAAAGTTCACAATCAGAGTCTTTCACAAGATATTCAAACGGAGTCGCCGAAGATAACAACGCACGTCTTCTCTATGATATATTGAACATATAAAACTGCTTGCCGACTTAGACTGATCCTATTTTATTTTGAACTTCAACTCAAAAAAGCTTATTTTCTCATTGTGCATCCCCCTATCAAAATTAAGAAATAATATAGTGGAATTCATTAAATGTTGAAATCATTTATTATTCTCACTTAATCAAAAATATTCCCCGAACAACATTGTATGAAATATACGTTTTTTCGCAGTTAATTTGCGTGTCAAGAGCTTGTAAACAAGGTGAGGACTTAAACATTCGTATCTCATTTTGATGGGTTGTATTTGCTTAAGAGTGAGATTTGGTGTACCACGCAACCAGGTATTTGTGGCACTAATCCTTCAAATGCAGTAACCGTATTGTCAATTAGGTAATGTTTATGATGTATTAAGATTTACGTTTCAAATATATATATTTGCAGCTATTCGTTTGTTTAAAACAAATGCGTTCTATGAAAGTCACATATCCTGTTCAACGTGTTCTTTTATTTCAAACAAGGGTAAACATGTAAAATAATCAAATCAATTCAAGTTATTGAATGTACTCATGCACGCATCTTTTTGAAGCAGATCACGTATTGTATATATAAGTGCATTATTTGATATTAATATTGGTCTTGTCTTGTCGTGCCCTTTAATGGTTTATTCTCTACTTGCTCCGGCTTCTGCCAAGTCATCGAGTACCTTCATTGTGGCTTTCTAGGCTTTTTTGTATTTATATATACACGAACATCTAGGTGTTTTACTTATATTGCCTTTTAACGCTGCCTTGTTGGTTGGTTCATGGCGGGGATTTCTTTATTTACTCTGACCCGTGTAATTGGGATGATAATAGGGTAAGTGTGAGGTTTGGTGCACCCTAGAACCTGGTTGAAACCCCCACTGGCCTTTTTGGCCACTGACCGTTCCAAGGCGGAAGCCCTATTGTCAACCCTTTTGTGTTTGTGATGTCGTTTGCATTTCTTATAAATGTTGCCTTCTCGTTTGTCTGTTTGCGTGTTTGTTTTTGTGTTTTGTGGTGGACTGTCGTCATTGAATACTACTTTCCCTGTCCGATTTTTATATCTTTCTTTTTGTTAGTGTTGATGATTGTCAGAGGGAATATATACTAAAATCTTTGAATGCAATCGGTATAAGGCCAATACATGAATATAAAATATATTGCGATATATCAATCATTGTGTTATTAAACCTATTGTCTACGTCTCACAACACATTTGTTTTACATTGCTCTGCATATGTATCAGGGCCTCTCTGGACCACTGTAAAACTTCCTGATTTTTCTTTAAAATGTTTTCTTTGCCAAACTTAATGTCTGTTGCTCGAAATACCAGCAACACCACGGAATCGAACAATTTCTTTATTTTAAATGTCAATAGTTTGTAGAGACCCTGATGAATTGGTCCATTTCACTTTCATTTTCAGATGTATCTCAATCCAGTATTAGAGTCTTAGAGTATGGGCTCAAACACATTCAGATGTCTCATTCCTGTCAACTGGGAGAACAAAGAGAAAATGTGTGCACAATTTAAGAAATAAAAAAGAACAGAATAACACAGTTCTTTTTTTAAAGCGCAAGACAATTATGTAGTTCACCGGTCTCGTGACAGTAATTTGAAGTTTAGAGCGGCATTCCAAAACAACCAATTGTCATTGTATCTATGGCATGATATGAAAAAGGCACAGCCTAAACGGGGATTTATCCAGCTTGAGTAATAAACGTAAGGATGTTGGCTTGACATTTTCCAAGTCTAAGAGTTTTATTTTTTTAAATCATAGTTTTATTTGACAACAGAATTGTTTTATTTTTTACATTCTAGTGGATATGGATATAATGTAGGATTTAAGATGGTAACATATCAAAATGTAATCATTTTATTTCTTCATATTTGTTGCGTCATTTGTG
The DNA here is from genome assembly GCA_037043455.1 of Cyrtodaria siliqua. Lineage (NCBI taxonomy): Eukaryota > Metazoa > Mollusca > Bivalvia > Adapedonta > Hiatellidae > Cyrtodaria > Cyrtodaria siliqua. The sequence goes on from JAWPHD010007231.1 coordinate 100,365, forward strand.
ATCATTTTTGTTGTCAACATAATATAGGGTATGTGTAGCATATTGCAATTAGTAGTTTATGCTCCGGATAAAAATCTAAGTATAAAATTACAAAGAGCTATAACTCTAATTGGAATGATAACAGAGTTACGGTTCTTGCACTCTGTACTTTCTCTCATTACCCTCTATCGTTTCATTGCAGTCCCATCAGTAGTTTTGAAGATATGCTCCGGACAATCATTCTAAGTATAAACTTACAAAGGGCAATAACTCTAATTTAAATGTCGACAGAGTTACATTTCTTGCACTCTGCACTTTCACTTACTGCTTTCTATCATTGTTTGAAGTTTCATTGCAGTCCCGTCAGTATTTATGAAGATATGCTCCGGACAAACATTCTAAGTACAAAATTACAAATAGCAATAACTATAATTTGAATTAGCAATAACTATAATTTGAATTAGCACAAGTTACGGTTCTTGCACATTGCACTTTCTCTCATTGACTTCTATTCTTGTTTGAAGTTTCGTTGCAGTCTCATCAGTAGGTTTGAAGATATGCTCGGGAAAAGCGTATACAATTACAAAGGGCAATAACTCTAATTTAAAAGATGACAGAGTTACGGTTCTTAGCTCTACACTTTCTCTCATTACCATCTATCATTGTGTGGAGATTCAATGCAGTCCCTTCGGTATCTGTGAAGATATGCTCCGGACAAAAATTCTAAGTATAAAATTACAAAGGACAATAACTCTAATTTAAATGATACAGAGTTACAGTTCTTGCACTCTGCACTTTCACTCATTGCTCTCTATCATTGTTAGAAGTTTCATTGCAGTCCCATCAGTAGTTTTGAAGATATGCTTCGGACAAACATTTTAAGTATAAAATTACAAAGGCCAATAACTCTAATTTAAATAAAGACACAGTTACGGTTCTTGCACACTGCACTTTCTCTCATTGCCTTCTATTATTTTGTGAAGTTTCGTTGCATTCTCTTCAGTAGGTTTGAAGATATGCTTGGGAAAACATTATACGTGTAAAAATACAAAGTACAATAACTCTAATTTAAAATACGACAGAGTTACGGTTCTTGGCTCTGAACTTTCTCTCATTACCCTCTATCAATGTGTGGAGTGTCATTGCAGTCCCATCAGTAGTTTTGAAGATATGCTCCGGACAAAAAGTCTAAGTATAAAATTACAAAGGGCAATAACTCTAACTTAAATAAAAACAGAGATACAGTTCTTGCATTCTACACTTTCACTCATTGCTCTCTGTCATTGTTTGAAGTTTCATTGCAATCTCTCAGTAGTTTTGAAGATATGCTCCGGACAAAAATTCTAAGTATAAAATTTCACAGGGCAATAACTCTAATTTGAATCATAACAAAGTTACGGTTCCTGCACACTGCACTTCCTCTCATTGCCCTCTATCATTGTTTGACATTTCATAGTAGTCTCATTAGCAGTTTTTAAGATATTCTCCGGACAAAAAAGTGTGATGGACAGTCGGTCACGTGGACGGAAGGACAACGCGGCAACTATATGCTCGCCCTTCGGTAAAACTATAAGCTCGAGCATAAAACTATAAAAAGTAAAAATGTAGATACTGAGCTAATTTTATATTTGATCTCTATGTAAGTAAATTGTGTGTACAGTATTTTTCAGTGAACATGTTAAACTACATGTAACTCCAAAATATGTGTAATTTATAGAAATTTTAATTAAAAAAATATCACTCGAAGCCTGTTGACCTATATATACTGAGCAAAAATAGAAGCGTCCCTCTGTTTAAGTAAAAAAATCCAGAAATCCAAAAGGGTTACAGTTATAAATTATAATCAAACTTAAAGTTTATTCGTTTGTGGATCGATACCAATTACTAAATCTGGCTAACACGAGAACTTTCAGAGTGATACCCTGGCGAAGTCGGTAGAGGTCAAAATCAAAAATCACAAAATATCAGACACTCGTTATGCAACGTTTAGGACATCGAGTTTAATTCAGAATTTGTAACCTGCATTAATTATCGTTAATAACGTGTGTGACACCATTTGCACGCATATTTTTTACTCGTTTTGAAAGAAATGTCATAGGACCTTTTCATATACAAGTTTTAACAAAAGTTGAGTATAATAACACACTTTTTTTTATCTCGATTTTTATTTTGGTAAAAAAAGTGTGGGGTACGGTCAACATATGTTTGCTTTTTAAAGTAAAAGACGAATGAGGATTACAATTGTGTATGTTGTGAAAGATAGGTATATATATGTAATCGAAAGATATCTTTGTTTTTCCATAGATGTAATGTTATGAGAAAAATTGTGAAAATGTTCAGTCACTGTGACTCTATTCTTCCACTTTTCAGTGAAATGGTGGTGTTAGATATATATGTCATCTTCCAAGACGTTTAGTGGTGGAAAAAAGTGTGATGACCTACCTTTTTTATAATGTTGTATCTAAATGATAACAAAGAAGCTTTAAGTATCAAATTAATACAAATCTCTGCACTACGTCCTTTTCCAGACAACCTCCTTAAAATATCAAACTGTATAATTGAGGATATTGCACTCATCTTCCTTTTTACGTAAAGACAAAAGGACAGAGATTCAAATGCACGTGTTCTGGGATGAAAAATGAAATCAAAGTTTCTGATTAGAGCTAAGTTCGGAAATAATCGAGATATTGCGAAGGTGCATACACGTAGGTAATCGGATGTAATTGTCAGATTATTAACAATATCGCAACATATAAACTGAACTAAGGCATTGCCTTTTAACAGTGTTATCATTGATAACAGACAAAAAGCAAAGCCAAAGGTTTTACAGTATGGTTTTAGTTTTCATTTTTTTTACTTTATTGTATACGAAACAAAAATTCTAATACACCCATACTAACGTCTAGTTTGTAATTTTCACCAATAAGTATGAGAAATATTGATTGACACCGTACAATGATGTATTATATAGAATTTCTAAGAATTTGCTAAGTATTTTAGTACTTTGAATTAGTGCAGCTTTCAATGTTCCTAATTCTAACATATGCCAACTTAAATTATCTCGGCATCATATTTTACTAGCATTACCATCACAAACACAACAAATGTTTTTGCAAAGTAATTTTTTGAAATATTTAATGTTAACGCTAGTGATGTATCGATAAATCGATTGTTTTAAACCCATCATCGGTTTGTTAGGCATCCGATTATGATGATCGATTATAAACCTCTATAATCGATCCTCGGTTAAATCTAAAAGTGCTCTTTAATTACCATTCCAAATGGAAATAAACATGATTATCCGGGAAACAACTCTTGTGAAAATTAGTATGATACACAAATAAACACATTTATATCAATTAGAATAAGTTTACAGAAAAGAATACAGACGTTCATGGCATCAAAACTTAGATTAACATACACATGTTATACTTCGTATACGCGTAAGTATTATCGGGGTAATTTAAAAATATCCATATTTCATTTGATGCAAACATATATTTAAAGCATAATTCTTCATTTTGATCGCGGGAAGTAGGTAACTAGTAGATTTAAATAATGTAGAAAATTAAACACACATATAGAATATATATTCCAAGTAATATTCATTTTTTTATTTCATTCCTTAAAAAACACAATTTTAGTTAATCATTACAGTTAAAAAATAATCTACGTCACGGTCACAATCAAATTACGTCATCATTAAATACTTTGTAGTTTAATGCGTTAGTCTGTTTCTAGGATTCATGATGCATACGCAAGACCTAAGGAGTAGAGTAATCAGAGTATTTTAAAAAGAAAATCAATTGAAATTGTTCTGTTTAGTCGTATTTATCGATTATTGGTAACTGGCGAGACAACTGGCCAGTATTCATCTCTCCAAGTGCGGAAATTAACAAGGAGTTCCGATGTCATTGATCGTACGTAGTCGGCCAATACCGTCATTCTCCGGTTGTAGCGAGATGCTGCGAATGGCAGCGGACAAGTGACATCGCCGAGGATGCCCAAAAACAAATAACCTTGTCGATCAGCGGAAGTAGCTTCTGGTTTCCCTTTCCCTATGCTTGACTCTCACATACTTGGCCGAAATCGCAAACCTAAGGGATAATGTTTTTCAAACTCATAGTATGCGGACAAACGTTGATACCGTTACGGGGATTTTTATCCCTGGGGCGCTTCAGAATAATGCTATTCTAAACTAATTAAAATGAAAGTCAGTGTAAATATACATTTCTAAGTCTGGTGTATTTGCTTAATTTGTTAAACGATAAAACCGTTTCCATGCACGTCTGGTTAATATGTTTAGTACATAATGTGTGCAATATGTTTTAATGGTTTGAAAGAACGCTACGGATCATATAGTAACCTCCTTGAGTTCAAGATTCTTGTTAGTGCAACCTGGTTATAATAGCACTGATTTATTCGAAACATCTGTTTACAACAAACAGACAGACAGACAGACTGACAGACATTTTAAATAACCTGTTTATTTTAAAACGGAAAAAATAAATATCCCTTAAATATTACCTTCAGACATAAAACGTTCGAAATAAGAGATTCCGCTTTGCGATAATAACCGCAAATATCAATTCTGTACTCACTAGAACTGACCTGCGGTTTACGTTATAAATATGTTGAAGTACATGTGTATCTCGAATCACAGATATGTAAGTGTTTTATCTTATTGTTGCAGCTTGAACTGAAGTACTCATGTGGTGTAGTAGATGCATTCCACTGATACGTATATACCTCTCATGTTTATCTCCTTCTTAAAAACTTCTCAGCAGTCGTTGGCAGATGACATAATAATTTTGGCTAATTTATAACTAATATATTTCAACGGAATCGATTGTTATCTTAGATCATAGGTTTAAACACTTGTTCTAATCAAAGCAAGACTGTTGGAATGGTTAAATTAAGCACAAGTACACGCTGGGTGTTTTTACGAATATCTTTCACCTGCTTTCGAAATCACCTGCTTGCAAACTTCATTCAAATAATCGAGTGTTTTATAACGAGTACACTATATCTCGATAAAATGTTTTAAATATTAATTACGTAATCAAAGATGCATTCATGAAATAGTTTTTGCTTAAACATTTAAACAAATTATAAACTAGCTTTACTGTCATTCGCACACTTACATGATGACATTTACTCTTAAGTGTTACTAAAATCCAATGGAAATAGTAACTTTGAAAATGCAGAGAAAAGTGGAAGTTTAAATCAACAAAATTTTAGCGACACGAGTAAAATATGCGTTCGATTATATTTGAACAATAACAACGTGCGTTGCAGATTAGTCTACAATATGTCCACGAAGGTCGGTGTAAATTAAACATTGGGTGTATATTTTGAGAGTTGCAAAATTATACAAAATGGAAATTTGCTTAATTCCTACCAGTACTGAGTCGAAGTTCGTTACAGTGACATTTATAGTCCCTATGCAGAAGATTGTTGTATGACATGACGCTCTTGTTTCTTGTAATGGTTTTAACATTCTCAAGCTACTGTAACAGATGATTAATAAACAAATATTAAGCAAACGCCTTATAAAACACGTGGTGTTGTATAAGAAACAAATACAATGATATATGAAATCTGTTTCGGCATGTATGCTTTGCTTTTTCTTTTCTAAATTATCATCAGCTGTGTAACTGAAAAGTGAATGAAATTTATCCGTCAATGAGGTGACCATGTACATGCAATGATCATGATGATGACAAGAGTCTAACGAACTAGGATAAGATTTGAGAAAATATCTAAATATACAATTTAATCGGTGAAAGTCGACACTCGTAGAGTTAGAAATGAAGCAGGACATGGTAGTGGCTGTCTAGAAACTAAACAATTACATACAGAAACAATACTTGATACGAAATGAACATTGACTTCATAAGTATAAATCGGCATACGCGAAACTGAGAACAAAGTGTTTTAGGATGCAAATACGCATGTGATAAATGATATATCTAAATTACAAAATGATAGTTTCATAATCACATGTTTAAGACAAGGGTAATGATGCACGATATGTCCCTCTTGTGATAAATAGGGTTTATCCTATGACCGATATACGTGACGGCAAGGGAAAACAACAACTCGTATGATCGATCCAAACTCACCAATGTTAAATTATACACACTTGTACGTATTTCAAAGAGAACTTCAAATAAAAAAAGTGTAAAACAAAATTTAAACAAACTATTACCATAGCTAAAACTCTATCAAAATATTTTATGATTGGCAGATGCGGAGAAACTGATAACATTCGATAAACAAACCCTATTCCTAAAGTGTTGAAATGTATTTAGTTTTATAATGAAAGAAAAAAGAAACGCGACACGGAAATTTCCGCTATAAATTGTATTTACTATATCGAATGGTACATGACTACTTAAGATCTTTCCTTTCAGAAAAAAGACTAAAACAACATGTAACAGAGCAAGTAGTACTCCTGAAAAGTTTCGTTAGTGACAGAGTATGCGTTTGGCGCACAATTAGGATGCAAACTTTTGCAAACACTTTACGTTAATTATAGTACTGAACTGGCTCAATTTTTCAAAGAGGAACTTCAACATTTATGAATTTCTTGTTACAATGTGTACCGTGATTAAACGTCTACAATATCACAGTAGGGTTCTTTCTCTAACTAAATGCAACCTTTTTACAAAACATCTGGGGATTTCCTTGGAATATATAGGGAATTAAGTGTGCAGTATATACAATATATTGCCGTAATTCCCGTGCCGCGTTTCTTTTTCCTTTCAGAACATGTTTTCCTGTTACAGTTCTTTATAGACATTATTAGCACATAAAATTCGGTGTGAGAGTGTAATACAAAGCTATGATGTATTTATCATATTAAACTAGTGAAACAAATATGCCAATGACGGTCGAATCATAGATCAGTCCTTTCCGTTAAGATCGGTGTGCATCGGAATTGCCCGAATCATAGATCGGTCATTTCCGTTAAGATCGATGTTCATCGGAATTGCCTCGTCGATTTCCGCAACCATTTGAAATACCTGATTGCGGAATTTGACAACGTAGTGTCGTTGTTCGGTGGCGTACGGAACAGATTAAGTGATGATACGACGTCATCGTAAAACATACATTGTCATCAACCGACAACGTTATATATATGAGCTACAATAGAACAGGTTCCTTATGATGCTTTTTTTTAATTGTGTGATAAATATAATCTCATATTCGAGCCTACTTAATATAACTATCCAGCTCGTTTAATAAATTCAATATTAAACAAACTCTCAATTAAGATCCTCTATATAAATGATAGAGGAATTGCACTGGTATATACTCAATGCATGCGTGTTTTGGGTAAGATCTACAACCAACGTGCATGCATTGCTTTCATCCCGCAAATTAGCCAAACTGGAAATATAGTGGAAGGGAGACAAACGTGTTTATGTGCTTTGTTTTTTATTCGAACTAGTTATGTTACTTTGCATCTCACAATATGTTTAAGGATTAACCAATGCTCGTGATATAAATATGTCACTTGATGATGTATCCTATTGTTGGAGCTCTCAATGAAGTTATTTCCCTTGCCAATCACTGTGTTATTCGGTTCTTGTTTATTTCTTAAGCTGTGCAAATATTTCCTATTTTTTCGTTCTAAGTGAAATGAATGGAACAAGTTCATGATTTCATACAGGTGAGGATATACCTGAATGTTTCAGAGCCTGATAATCTAATACCGGGTAGTGGTGCATTTGAAATTGATATTAGGATACATTTAAGAGGATCTCAGGATCTCTACAAACAACTGATATTTGAAAAAGCCAATTGGTCAGCCTCGTGTGAACAATATATCTGCTGGGCCCTCGGAATTATTTTGTTATATGTCAGCAAAAGATGCCCATCTTCTATATTTGCAACAATGAGTTCTCCTTGTAAATCTAATGCAGTTAACTTTTTAGAGAATACACCAATTCCAAATTATTTCAGAGGTTGACTTAATGCCTCAGCTAATCCATTTGTCTTTCTAAGAACTGATCGCTTTGCTTCTGGCATGATATTGAACACATGTTCGGCAATTATGGTGTTCGTTGCACCTTTGGCTACATCAAAGACAAGGTGAACATCTTTTATTTCAGCTGTTATGTAGTACTTTCACATCTCACTACTATGTTGGCAATGCTATTTGATGGATTACTGTGCATGTATATTTCTATGTCACCTTAAGTTTATTATTGCTGTCAACAGTGTTGACGTTAATCCAGTTGTCTTTCTAAGAACCGATCGCTTTGCTTCTGGTATGATATTGAAAACATGTTCGGCAATTATGGTGTCCCTTGCACCTGTGGCTACAGCAAACACGAGATGAACACATTTTATTTCAGCTTTTACGTATGTACCTTCACATCTCACTACTATGTTGGCAATACTATTTGATGTAGTATTGTTTGTGCATATTTCTCTGTCACCTTTATCGTTGCTATCAACATTGTTGATTGTAATACTCTCATGATCATTGGCAGGTTCCCTATAGTCATTATCCAGTTCTCTGTCTTGAACATTGTTTTCTGTATTTGTAGTAATACTGGTGTTATTTTGAGTTTCTGGTATGCTTGAAATAAGTATCTGTTTTGAGGATTACTTTATTGTCCTTTTTTGTAACCATGTTGTCATTCATTATCTTATCTGAGCTCTTGTTTACTTGTGTCCTTACAAACACAAGACTGTTCACTTGCCCACCCATTATTTCGCAATTTGAAGTAGATATAGTCTGGCTATCATTCTTTTTTCTGTTAACCCATGGTGTTTCTCGTTCTCAAAAATGTTTATAAGCAGGTGGCATCACACAGCACTGATCTGTGGGTAATTCATTTTAGTATATATGGCCATGGAAAACACCCCGGCCATGGGATAAGTCCGTTCTAGATTAACGATATGGTTTCAGCCTGAGATCTTGACTGTCTATACGATGTTGTTCTGTATAACTGCGGTTTGATTGTGATGCAGTGTTATATGGTATTTGCCTAGACTTTAGTTGGGGTGGTGTCTGATGTAGGTATTTGTCTGGACTGCCACGGTTCATATGACCATATTGTGATTAGACGTAACATTGAATGTTAGTGAAGCTATCCTGGTTACTTTCAGAGGCGTTTTTTAAATTTTAATTGTTGTTGTTGCTGTTTTTTCATGTTTTACAGTATGTTGTCTAACTAGTGCATTATGACTTACTTTGACGCACTTTTCTAACAGTATGGCCACTTTAATACCGAGGTGATCTGGAACAAGATGGAAGACCCCATGGTACAATTCGATCAAAGTAACTTCCACCTTAATCAAAACTGTCATTAGAAAATCGCACAGCCTTCGAAGAAAAACTATTATACTTGGAACTGGTATATGTAGAAGTGTGAGACGCACGCCTGGTTGCCAGATAGTTGTTTGACATGATGTACAGCTTCCTCTATTGTACCTGGCTTTGTATTGCATTCAACTGTAAACCCGACTTCGTCTCGAAGATCTTGACATTCTGATATAAATACAACGTGTACTTCGATCATGTCGATCGGCTGCCAAATGCAGTTGAATACATGTATTGTTATGTGTATATCGTGTCCGTTTCTATTGCAAAGAACCAACTGTGAAGTTCACTGATGAGGAAAAATGTAGTCATGCAGGTAGTGTGGATATATTTCATACGTTTACATACTGTGCAGCAGTACCTTCAAGTAACAATTCATTCAATCGTCTGCTAAGATCCCATTGGCACCAATATGAAATGGCGGCAAGCGTTTGTGCCTTACATACCACCTTTGTTTAGAAGCCCATTCATGCAGGAGGATTTATGTTTCGTTCATAATGTGTGTGGGTCCCATTTATCACAGGTGCAGCGGGTTTGTATGTGTTCATATTCAAATCTCCGGGCAGCTGGGATGAGTGAATCTGTTTCGTTGGTACTAAACTAATTCCCACACGAGTCACATGAGGTCGTTTCTGTTTAGTCAATTTGTGATCTGTAACACATTGATCTGCATTTGCATTATTTAAAACCTTACCATTCGGGCCATGTTTAGGCTGTAATTTATATGTCCTGGATCAGGTGCGTGTTCTGGACTATATGCTGGACCACGTGCATGTTCTGATGGACCACCTGCTGGATAACGTGCATTTTCTGGATAACATGCAGGATCACCTGAATGTTCTGGACCATATACTGGACGTGCGTTTGCTAGACCATATGCTGGATCAAGTGCATAATCTGCTACGTGCATGTTTTGGACCATATGCAGGATCATGTACATGCGTTGGACCATGTGCGTGATCTGGACCAAATGCCGGATCACTTATATGTTCAGGACTAGAAGATACTTGCCTGATCTGGACCGCATGCTGAACCACGTGCATGTTTTGGACCAAATGTTGGTCACGTGCATGTTCTGGATCACATGATGGTCCACTTGTATGATCTGTATGCTGGACCACGTGCATCATCTGAACTATATGCTGGACCATGTGCATGTTCTGAACCACATACTGCAACACGTGCATGTTCTGGACCACATGATGTACCAGTGCATGCTCTGGACCACAATGCCGCGACTTATATATTATGTTCTTGACCACATGCTGGACAACGAGCATGTTCTGGACCACATACTGTGCCACGTGCATGTTCTGGACCACATGATGTGCCACGTGCATAATCTGGACCACATACTGTGTCACGTGCCATGTTCTGTAACACCACGATGGGCCACGTGCCTGCTGTGGACCACAAGCTGCGACGTATATATGTTCTTGACCACATGCTGGACCACATGCATGTTCTGAACCACACGCTGGATAACGTGAATGTTCTGGGCCCATTAATAAAATACCGCGTTTGTGTTTTACATATGCGTATCGCGTATACCAATACTTCGCTTAGTCTTTCTATGACATTCTACGCATTTCTTAATCTCTGTCATTAAGAATGTTAAGCTGGTGTTGTGGTTTTCCAAAGCGAATGTTAAGTTGGTGTTGTTTTTATCCAACCATTTAATTAATTCGATAGTGTTGGCCTTATTGACGAAACTATTTTTCGTCAAACTCGCAGCAAGTAGACTTTAAGTTGAACACAACTGCGAGTTAGTTTCGTTGGCGGGTGATACCGTTATAGACCGATTATCGAAAACGGACAAAGTTATTATGAGATCGCGACGCGCATTTTATAAGCATTGTTGTCAATAACAAGGCGCTGACTGGTTTACCGATCCACGATAAATATGCGACCTTGAAATGCCGGTATTGTCAAAATGTCTTGATGACTTTAGCCTTATAAGAATAATTGTCGATCGCATGGCTCTGATGGATAAACCGGCATAGGATTATCATGCGACTCCATGACATTCGCCAACTCCGCTCGGACCTAGACCTTTTTGGTCTCTAATGACGGCGAAGCGCGTCAAAAATGTTATACCCGAGCAGACTCTTGTCTAACAAGTCTTACACTTGCTCACGTTTTCTACCTTATATAAGTTCGTGGACTTAAAATGTGTACAACTATCAAACAAGTTCACTCATTTATTCAAATAAATTGTCTAAAGCAAGTCTATAAGTAATAACTTCCATGCCCTTTTTATATTGAGAACTCTCAGCTAAAAATATGTCTAAATACTTTTTCTCGTAAGTAACCCCAAAAAAACCCGTGACGCACCTCAAATGATTTCTCCAATGTTTGTATAAAGGCGTCAAAAAGCGCGAAATATGACATTTACTAACTTGCATAAATGTGGCTAGCCCTATGGATTCTAGCTGCTAAATGTTTTCGATTCCAAATGTCGGGTGCTTTTATAGTAAACTGAGATAGTACCAGAATCTTGTTGGAAAATCAACAACTCTACAAAATATCGCAGAGTAGTTGGGAATCCCCGGATTCTTGTCGGGACGTCGGTCAGCTTAACCATTTTCTGTTATGAGAGTTATATTTTTCTAAGACAATAAGTTTTAAAATGTAAGCCTATACCGATATTCAATAATAAATATATAAATAACTACACTTACACACAATGATGGATGATATAAAACAATGTAATATTTTCGTGTGGCCTTCAAATGAGAAGTAGTCACGCGTTACAAGACTAAACGTAGATTGTTGTTATACATAAACGAGTTCTTCTTAGCGGGAGTATAATTGAAAGTTGCTATCTTATAAAAAATCACCCAATGAATAATGAGCTATCATCACAATTTAGTATACAAAGAGAGTTTATGGATAGAGGTTATCCTACGTATGAAGATAAGATGGAGAATGTACGAAAACTAATGAGGATAAACTGGTAAGATTACTCTCCTTACCAATTTACTATACCCTACATTTTAGGAGTTACATTATTGAATCGTTTAACATACAACAATTTTTAGTATACTGACATTCATACATACGAGCATGATTAAGTTATATAATCTAAAATATATATATTTACATGAAGATCATCTATTTAAAATATGAAGATATTTAAAGTTATCACAAAATATGGGCATAGTATAAGCGTATTATAAGCAAAGTATGAGCATATTTTGAGCATAGATACATGGACATTGAGGCCTTATCATTACAATATGTTGTTTATCGTTTATAAATGAGAATGTATATACTGAAAAGACAATTATCAGCGTGGTTTCTTTTGTTAATGGGCCGTAGACACGAGCCCATGTCTACGTCTCGCGACGTGAACACTTGAAATTTTCCCCATGGGCGTCCCATACCTTCAATACAAAAAAACATGGCGCCAATTCGTTGTAGAAACCGTCGGGTGTTTACTGTTATCCTGTGTTTTCCATTGTGGTTAAACGTCTGAAATAAGAGTGAGTAGCTGTTGTTTGCCATTTTAAAGATACTAAAACACCAGCATTGTAATGAAAGAGGTTTTTTTAAGAAAATCCGCCAAATATGACGATCTCATTAACGTAAACATTTAGATACGTCACGTGTTAGGAATAAAGTAGATGCACTTTATGGGAAAATTTGCAGAATAAAAAAGAAAACGTGTTTTAAAGTGTGTGTGTGTGTGTGTGTGTGTGTGTGTGTGTGCGTACATGCGTGCTAGCTTCCGAGCTTGCGTGCGTTTTATAGAAATTCACATCTTTCACAAACAATGTATCCAGAAAAGATACTAAATGATAAAAGTAATTGTATTAAAATACAATGTGAAAAAATATCATTTTACTGTGCTATGCAATTACCAAAAACATCCGCTAAGCTAGCTAAGATATAATCGTGCGATTTCGGATTTACGCCTTCTTCAGCGGTACACACACAATTTACCAAAAAATCATGTAAACAACGATTGCAATGAAAACTATTCTAGAAAATGAAAAAGCATACAGACTTGACTAAAATGTTCTGATACCTGAAAAAGGGACCATTTTGTATCATATGAGAATCGTACAGCAATTAAGTGATACTCATATTTGAAACAATTGCTAAACTAATTGTATTATGTTTGAACATATTAATAAATGATATCTAGAAATAAGTCTTAAAGCTGGAGCGGTGAGGTGTAGTGGTGGGGCGTTGGGCCCATGATCGAGTAATCTTGGGTTCGATCCCCGTCATGACCGTATGTGGTGTGTACCTGAGCAAGACACTTTATCCGCATTTGCTTAGCATATTGTTCAACCCAGGAGGACGTCGAGAGTGATTAAAATAAGGTAAGAAAGCGTTCGTTACAATCAATTCAAAATAAAATAAATTTAAAGTAAAGATGTCTACGATAATGTGTTAATATTTTAAAATGTAATAATGACAATCAATTTAAATTAAATGAATTTAAACTAAAGATGTCTACGACAATGTGTTAATATTTTAGAATGTAATAATGACAATCAACTTAAAACAAATGAATTTAAACTAAAGATGTCTACGACAATGTGTTAATATTTTAAAATGTAATAATGACAATCAATTTAAAACAAATGAATTTAAACTAAAGATGTCTACGATAATGTGTTAATATGTTAAAATGACATAATGATACAATAGCTAATACTTATAGGACTATTCATTTCCTTTGTCTTATGTGTTCCTAGGTAATGTTTACACAGTGCGTTGTATCGTAAATAAATCACAAACATACATTATAATAATAAGTATTATACATATATTACTAATAATAATTATTCATAAATTACATTTGTATGGAATCAGCAGGTATGATTCAATATTATTCCTACATATTCAGATGGAGCCTCACTTGCAATAAATATATGGTGTGTGCAGATAGGGACACAAACCCAGGATTGTGGACCCAATCTACACACACCGAACAAAAGAACCAAACTTTCCTAAAATGTATTTTATATATTATTATGTCTCCGTATTTTAAAAGGTCTACAAAAGATCTTGAAACCATAACAGTATTTTTGGGGTAAAAAAACTACTAAAACTAGTGACTTTTATTATGATATTTCGCCATGTTTTTAAAATGGTCCTCACAGCTTTGTGAACTCCAACACGTATTTTTGTGGTCAATATGTTATAAACATAACTACAACTGTTTATTTTTGTAATAATCACCAAGACACATCTATTTTAAATGCGTATGCATTATCTTTTACCCATTTAAGTATAACCGTTCATGGAATAATCATGATAATAAATAATTAAATAAATGAAGGGATAAATACGGGTCTTTTGGAGAAAACAAATGTGGACAACTTGAAGGCTTCTGCATCTATGTTTCGTGAAAAAGTGGGCACTCTTACATGCTAAAATGACAGGTATGGCATATATTTGTTTGGGTGTGGGTGAAGCCCTCTGCTTTAGTGTTCCGTACATTACATGGGGTATATCCATACATGTAGCATGAAAGGTAATGACTTATATATGTATGGGTAATTTGACCTCATTCCTCTATGATCTGAACAGTCTCACGTGTTACATGATAGACATGTTCTGTGTCTGTAACCGTTTTGGTGAAGGCAACTTGAAGCCCACTGCTCCTACGTTCTTTACATATGTGAGTGGATACTTACATCACAGGTGTATAAAATGCATTCTGGAAGAATGCCTTTTAAAATTCTATATAGGAGTCTTAACCTAAGCAAAAATAGCATGTAATAAAACATTTTATTAAATCTAAGCCAAAAATGAAAAACAATAAACAGTTCAGTGTAAATGGTATATGGGTTAAGCCATAATAAAGAATATATTGCTATTTTGAAGGATTTGGATGGCGGCCATTTTGAAATGTGGTAAAAATAGTAACAGGTGGGTTGGGGCAGTGGAACATTTATCATAATACAGAGGAGGTTAACTCTAATATAGATATAAAAATCGAACAGGAAAAGCAGTATTTCAGGACGACAGTCAACCACACAGAAACAAAGAAAAAATTTAAAGATGAATAAAAGGCCAACTAAGACATCACAAACACAAAAGGGTTGACAATAGGGCTACCGCCTTGGTACGGTTAGTGGCAAAAAAGACAAAATTAAAATAAAATATTGATGTGTAAATGCTCTTTGGGTTAAGCCATTATTTATAATATTTTGTAATATTTAAGCGTTTGAATGGCTGCCATTTGGTAGTGTGATAGAATTTTTAACAGAATGTCATATGATCTTGTGGACCCTTTCGATTTTGATGGTTATCTACAAACTAAGGTCACATAAAGTTCGGTGAATTTTCCCGCTACGTCTTCATCCGATAAGCTCTAATTAAGAATCTCTAGAGGTATTTAAGCATTCGGATGGCGGCAGTTTTGAAATGTGCTACAAATAGTAACGGAATGACCAGTGGCCTTGGGGACCCTTTTCGATTTTCACGTTAGACTTATATCACAGAACGTTTGGTGCTTTTGTCCACTCTGTCTACATCCGACCGTATTGACCCCTAGCTACATATCAAACAATAGTGTCATTGAATGACCATCCTTTATAATAACAACATTCTAACGTGTATATATTACTTATTCAAGTTGAATATATACATCAAAATAATATTGTTCCTGTCGTGTATCCGGAAATGACGTTAGTCTTTAATGGTAGTTTATGTGACAGAGTTGAATTCACACCTTTATAAATATTGCCATGACATCTGCCTTGTCAAAACCTGAAAGAAAAAAGTGTGATATGGGACGTTATTATAAACAATAAAGAAATAAATTGTCGGGAGTTTAAATTCGTTACATTCAATCACATATCTCCTTAATCATATTTGATAAACACAATCATATATGGTGTTATATACCATATTATCCAGGGTATACAGACTATAAAATTACACGTGCTATAATTCCCAGAACTATGGTATGAGCCTAATACAGCTTTCTCTATCTCTCAAGAAATGTAATAAATATAACATTAACGTGAAACATATAATATTACAGACATGTTTGTTTTCTTACAGTAAATGACAAAAATGCAGTTGTAACACCTGATTGTAAATGTTTTGAATGATTTCGCCGTCATATGCATATCATCATTGGGATGGCTTAACTTTCTGTAATATTGACATTATTTATATTGAGTTTTTCTCAAACCGGTGTTAGAGGGCGTAACGGTAGCAAAACAAATGTCACTATCGTTCTAAATCATACCGTGACTGCAATATTGTTTTTGGCATTGAACTTGTTTGACGATTTCCAAATTTCTACTTTTTTGAAAGACCTTTATTTATTTTATTTTTCTTGCATTTTTAAGTCAGTTTGTGTTCGAAAGACTACGTATAAAACGACAAGTTTTAATTTCTTTGTTTCCGTCACATGGTTGAACATTTTCACCAAATAATATAAGTAGACATCATGGCTGGCCAGAAAATGTAGCACACATCAAGGATCACAGTCAAGCAAAACTCACAAGCAAACAAACTACACTTACAAGGATAAATAAGAGGCACGATATGTACCAACACAAACATAAACGGGATGGCGATATCGATATCGCCTTGGAACGGTCACTGGCAAATGAAGACCGCTTGACGTCTCACACCACAATTAATTTTCCATAGACCATCGCATCTTACCATCGACCATCGCATCTTAATATCGACCATCGCACCTTACCATCGCATCTTTCTATCGACCATCGCACCTTACAATCGACCTTCGCATCTTACCATCGACCATCGCATCTTACAATCGCATCTTACCATCGACCTAGGCCGATGGTCGATGGTAAGATGCAATGATAAGATGATAATATTGCCCTAACAGGAAACCTATCTACAAGCTGTCCGTCATCGCACAATGAACGAGAAAAGCGCCGTAGCGAACTTTAAATTGGTCAATAATCACACTAAAAGTGCAGTTTCAAAATGAAAGGATCATTACCTCTTTTGGTAAAATTGTTAACTTGTTAATACAGATTGTATAAGCGTTATCGTGACCAAGAATCGTACTCGACGTGTGTTAATTGAGTCACCATAAAAGTCACGCAGAAGAGTTTTAAATTACTTGTATATCTTAAAAGCAGATCAAGATTACGATGAAATAAAATTAAAAAGGTTTGTAGAATAGTATGGTTACGCTAGCCTTGATGGCGTAGCTTTTAGTTGTACAAACTTTTAGAATACTACGATCTTAACCCGACAACCAGCTCTAGAAACAAGAGGCCCAATACGGCCTGCATCGCTCTACTGGCTATATAGAGTCAATGGTTGGGTGGGGTGGGATGAGGGTATAGAAGGAGTCTGGGTTAGCTATGGGAGTATCAAACTAGTTTTTTATAAAGTGTCTTCAATTACCAAGAGAAAAGGGAAAGCATGTATTTGGCTCAAGTTTGGCTAGCTTTAAAACATATCATACTTTTGTTAATATAAACACGCAAACCAAGTTTGACATGTGACCAATGGGCGTCCAAATTTGACCCCAGGGTCACCATCTAAACAAGCTTTAATTAAACTGTCGGCTCTTGTAGTTTTAGAGAAAAAGTTTGTTTAAGTTTGTCCCTATATAAGTCTATGTAAAATATGTGACCACGCAGACAGAGCCAAATTTATCTCCAGGGTCACCATTTGAACAAACTCGGTAGAGGTCCATAGGCTAATGGTAAATACAAAATATGAAACCTTTAATTCTTTTAGTTTAAGAGAAGAAGAATGTTTAAGATTTTCCCCTTATAAGTATATTTAAAATATGTGACCCTGTGGTGGAGCCAAATTTGACCCCAGGGTCACCATTTAAACATACATGGTAGGGGACCGTAAGCTGAGTGTAAATACAAAATATTAAACTTTTGTCTCTAATCTGATTTGTAGTTGCAGAGAAGAGATTTTAAATTGTTTCCCTATATATAAGTCAATTTAAAACTGACCCTTGGGGCGGAACAAACTGTGTGGAGAAACATAAGCTGATAATAAAAACACAATTTTAAATATATGGCTCTCATAGTTTCAGAGAAGATTTTTGAAGTTTTTCCCTATATATATGTAAGTCTATGTAAACATCTGACCACTGGGGCGGTGCCAAATTTGACCCCAGGATCACCATTTGAACACAACTGGTAGAGGATCCATAAGCTGATAATAAATAAAACCATTATTACATGTAAAGAAATATAAAAAGATCGGACAGGGAAAGTAGCATTCAAGGAGGACAGTAAACCACAAAACACAGAAACAAACACGCAAACAGACAAACAAAGCCTTTATCTCTTGTAGTTTCAGAGAAGAAGCTTTTTGAAGTTCTTCCTTATACCTTTATGTAAAACTAATCCAAAAAAGGCCCCTAAGCTCCCAATAAAAGAAGAACGAACCAAGGTTTCTTATGAGAGAAAAACAATAAAAACAATAAACAAACTGAACCCATGAACATGATGATCCAGGGTTTATTATGAAACAAAATGCCTCCAGTGAGATTTAAAACCAGTTCTCTGAAGTTTCCAGTGTACATTCCCAACTATTGAAAAAGGTCCATAACTGCAGTGTTACTGGTTTGATCTGGCAGGTTTTAAAACTCTTCTGAGCTTTTATTGATATCAACAATCTAGCCAAGTTTAGGAAAGATCGAACACAAAATGAAGGCGCTATAGTGTTCACAAGACTACACCTGGATTTTTTTTATATTTCAAGGGCAAATAACTCTGGTGTTCCTGCTCCGATGTAGCTGATTTTGAACTTTTTCGAGCTTTCATTGATAGTTGCAATCTGTTAAAGTCTGGTAAAGATCAGATGAAAAATGAAGGCTCTGTCGTATTGTTACTGGTCCGATATTGCTGGTTTTCGAATTTTCCGAGCTTTCATTGATATTAACAATCTGGTAAAGTTTGGTAAAAATCTGATGGAAAATGAACACTCAATCGTCTTAACGAGGCAAAATATAGCGATTTTAACTAAATCAAGGGCCGATTTTCGAGCATTCATTGATGATAACAATTTGGTAAAGTTTGGTAAAGATCGGATGAAAAATGAAGGCCCTATCGTCTTAACGATGCAAAATAATGCAGTTGTAACTAAATCAAGGGCCATAACTTCGGTGTTGCTGGTCCGATATAGCTGGTTTCGAACTTGTCTGAGCTTTCATTAATATTAACAACCTGGTAATGTTTGGTAAATATCGGATGAAAAATGAAGTCATTATCGTCTTAACGAGGTCAAAGATCAGACGGACGAACGGACGACGGACCTTAGTTTCGAAAGCGGGTTGAGAAATAACTATTGTACATTAATATATTGCGTTATCACCTTCAAATTGTCTTCATACATATAGTTATGCAACACATCATTCTAACAACATTTACTTTTTCTAATTGTTGATGGAGCAGCATTTTGTATTGAACATTTCCTACGAAAAAACAACTTTCAATGTCATATGAACGTTTTATTTATAAACTGGATTTTATCCTGTTTGTATGATACATAACATGCTCAGATATTATACCATTGCGTCTGAATAGTCCAAATGATAAGAATGAAACGTCCGAAACAATACTTAAGAAATACTTGCATCCGAATTTGATTACGGAGCATTATTTATCACATTAGTGATAAATAAGTTTGTTCACAAGTAATAGATAGAGTATGGTTTCATTGAGTTGGTTCATTTAAACATCGAGATGGGCGTAGGCTATCGTGGTGTTTACATTAACCAACGATATTTGTTTTGTAGCATGTCAATTTCAGCTCTATTTCAGTTATTCTAACTGTTATTCTCACTGTTATTCTCACGGTTATTCTGACAGGTCTTATTTTTAATTGAACGATTTACACCTGTGTCTGAACAAAGATTATTTTCTTTGACCGTGCTACAAGTGGTACATAGTGTTTAGAGGCAAATGTAGATGCTCCAAAAGAGACGACGCGACCAGGAAGAGCTAATTGGTGTTTACTAGTAAGTACACGAAAACATGTATAATCTGCTTCAATTACATGTGAAATGAGAACATGCATTAAATGAACTGCATGTTGTTTTTTTGTTGTTGTTTTTTAGATCACCAAATGAATGGTACTTCATTTAATTACCCCGTAATAGGTTTGTTAGGGTCGGGGTGGGCCACCCCTCAAAATACCGTACAGATATACATGTAACATACATCTTATTTATATATAAACAGATTTCAAAATATTTGAAAATGTATATATATACACATACCATTACGTGGTCCAACCTTAATTCCATTAAGCGATGGGAAAGCTTATATTAGCAGGATTTTATAATGACTTTTTCGACAATGAAACATGTTTAAAAACATTATTTACCAATAACATGTGACAATCAGTTACCTAAGTATTTTAATTTTACAATATGCAAAGTGTTTAAGCCGAACTTAAGGTGTTATGTCATACCCCAGCCAACCATGTTTTCGCTTCTTTGAGAAGGGTTTGGATGGGGTATGAAAGTCAATACTCGTACCACGTAATGCATATATACTTATATATATGTATATATATATATATATACATATACAGATATATATAAATGGATATCATGATTAGAAACTGCATGAGTGGGGAGTTTTTTTAATATCTTTAAAATTTCAAAAGAAGATATAAAATACACTTTCTTTTCTGACTTTCTACAATCTGAGGATCTTTCAAAATAGTTTTATTTGCAAATAAACCAGATTGCAGTGTGTCCGTTTTAATCTTGAAAGAAGACAATATTTAAAATTGTCAACATTTTTATGTTTGTTACTTTAATACACCTTCATTGATTATTGTAAGGACTTGTTGTTTTCTCCAAACACAGCATATATATTTTACATAAAGCATTGTTTAACGTAGATAAATACAATGCTAAAATAATCAACGTACGAATATTTCAGTTTTTATACAAATCAACATACTATCCTCGCTGAGCTTTACTATAGTTGATTGTTAAATGAACTGCATGTTACCTTCGGGTGAATTATTATTCATGAAGAGATTTGGTCTGGAAATCTTGACGAATAGTTATGTTTTGTTGTTAAATCGGAATATGTATTACATATGGGGTTGTATTGCTAGAACTCGTACATATACCTAAAATTACAATGTGTAGTTAGAACTTAAATCAATTACTTAGTAAAGCCTTCAATCAATATATGAATTACAATTAACGATTAATATAAAAAACAATATGCGTTTCAGGGGCCCTAATTTAGTGCATATGCACATTAATATGTAAACGTAACGAATGTGGTTTGAATCATATTTATTTGAAATGTGTATATGCATTGAATTGAGCCATATGTTACCTTCGGTTTAAGTATGATTAATAACAATATTTGGTAACTTCATATTTAGACTGACACCCATAATCCTTCCAGATTGCCTCTTGTTCCCTTAAAACAAACCTGTCACAGATTACCTATTGTCCCCTTAAAACAAACCTGTCACATATTGCCTCTTGTCCCCTTAAAACAAACCTGTCATCGGATGAGGATATCCGTAAGAGGAAGTTGTGGAATACAGGAACTGTGGGAAGGATGGCTGGTTATCGTGGTTACATTGGTACTTGAGCGAGGTAATGGCTACTGTGTATGCTCTATCAAGCGGGCATCCTGGGTAGTCGATGTTTATGAAAAATCGCCGAGCAGGACTGTGCCTATGGTAAGAAAACAATACGTACATTTTGTATTTCTACTTTCATAATGTCTACATTAATTAAATTAACTTTACTTTTTCTTCTTCTTCTTGTTTTATTCGGCTGTTCCCTTTTACTTTCTTGTAGCATATTGCTTATATATGTATTTTTCCAAATTTACATGTCGTTCTTTCCGTAGCCTTTTTGTTGTTTGTATATATTTCCGTATGTTTTGGACAAGTACGTAACATTCTACGATTCCGAACAATACAGAACAAGTTTGTCTTCTACCATACTGGACAATATAGAACAATCAGTATTATACGGATCAAACATTTCGGACGCAATAAGACTGATTAATATGTATCTACCATTACGGACAATACAGAACATATTAATACTATTTTACCATTACGGACAGTATTCGACAAACCAATGTTATTCTGCCACTCCAATATCGGACAATAATCTTCTACCATTCCGGACAAAATAGGATATGTCAATATTCCCCTACCACATACTATAAGATACGTGTGTTTTGCGTTTTGGTTAGGGATGGTCAATGGTGACAGAGGTATCAAAATCGGACGATATGCAATACTAATATGACTCTTAAAAGTTTCTTCTAAAATGGATATGAAAACAGCCATTTTGAAAACTATGACATCACAGTTCTAATTTACAATATATATAGAATATTTAAGAGATTCACACCAACTGTATTTAAGAAGTATAAATAGAATTGTCCTTTGTGATCACATTCACGTGATACTGAATCATAAGACATATGACACAACAATCTGTATCAAATAATGAATGAAAGTTAGACACACAAGTATGTCCGATGTATGTTAAATATCAGAAATAATTCCAACTCATGCAAAAACATTTCAATAAGAAACAAATCTTCGCTAGTACATTCACGTTAAACATTGTCGGAATTCCACATTTAAAAACAGTCCACCTAAACGTGAATGAGGAATTAAACACGGGAGGATTTCTCCTCGATATTTCATAAGTTATACAATCAAAGGGTCAAACTCACACAAACATAATCGAAAGCAATATTTTGTTTCCGTCGCTATCTTTCCAATAATTAAAACAATCCATCTAAAAGTGAATGAGGAGTTAGACACGTACAACTTCCATTTATACTATTTATTAATGTATCAAAACGGCGATAACTCATAAAAAAATGATCAATAAAATAAAAACAAATCTTCGCTAACATCTTCACATCATTCTTAACAAGCATGCAAACTATTAAAACAACTCACTTACAAACGAATGAGGTGTTACACACTCTCGATTTGTATATGTAATATATATTTTAAAAAATCAAAGAGTTGTAACTGATGTACACATTATAAAACCAAATATATTTTTGGTCTCTAAGTTCTTCACATCATACCTAATCTGCACGCACACTATCAAAACAATACACCATAAAATGAATGAAAGAGTTAGGTCTACACATCATACATTAATATTCAAAGGGCCATAACTCATGTATAGATAATAAATTCAAACCATTTTGTTTTTACATCATACTTAATCAGCGTGCAAACTATTACATAAAAGACGGACGGGCATACGTACAAGCTCAAATAAGTATGCCCCAGTTCAGTTTCGTTGGCGGGGATATATATATTTATAATAAATACTTTTGCATTGATTTGAGTGGTTTTCTTTGCTTGAAGTTATATTTATCAATATGCCATTTATGTTAATTTAAAACAATGACGTCATAGTTTTGAAATGACGGCTTCCATATCTGTTGTAGAACAGCCTTCAAATGGTAATATATATACATTGTATATATTGTTTGTTTATCATCCGAGTTGATAATATTTTAATCCGTTCAGAAAATTGTCAGAACTCTCAATCATTATAGCGTGTTTGAATGTATGTCTACACTCCCATTAATATGCCTCAAATTCACCGCATGTTTTTGGACGGTTATCCAAAATGACGAGGTAACAGAAACTCACACAATCCCAGTTGTCTACAGGTGAATGTTCGAAATGTCAATTTTGGTCAATACATTTAACTTGTCCCGTTCAGTCTAATCCGCTTTTAGCAGATTTCCTTTTTAAATGCGAGAAAAACACTTGGGACCTACAACAGCAAACGTCGTTTTAAAAAAAAAAATGATAATAAAGTAGCAGACTTTGTATTACTGAGTCTGTTCAAGAGCGGTAATGTGAACAAAGCAACTCCTCTCACAATCTCTAGCGCCGGCTTAATCTGTAATCTAATTCAAATTCACTTATATTTGGCTCGTTGGTCCCAAAGTACCTGTAACAATAACAATACTGATTCGTAGATTTTAGGACGGTCAATATACGAGGTGTGTTCAACTTATAACGTAACACTTTCATTTTGTACCTGATTCAAAAATCTTGACATTCTCGCCGAATATGTTCATTTTAATGTCAAGTCTTATGTTTCTTTCGATAGAAAACATTATGACATGAATTATTATGTGATTCCCAATTTAGCTGCATCCGTATTTTTGTAATATGATAAAGAATGACATTTTGAAGCAAAATCTTCAATTATAAAAAGTAACGACAAAACAAATTTAAAAACAAATGCTTGTAATTTGTCGTTTAAGGTAATAGTAGTCTGATATGTCATGTGTGAACGTAAAAGAACTGGAATATGCATTCATTTTTTTGCTATTTGTCGGTTTTCATGATTTTAGTGAATATTAACCTGAACTAAAACTTTGAACATTTTTAAATCTATAAAAACAGCTTAGTGTTTCTTTTACTAATTTCTCTGGATGTGGGCTTTATTGTTAGATATTTCCTTTTTATGGGATGTTTACACTGTCTAGTCTATTTCGGCGCTGAATACAGGATAATAGCGAGGATTATTATTAGGACTTGGTCAATATACGAGATGTGTTCAACTTATAACGTAACACTTCCATTTTCAACAGAGTAAATTTTGTCTACAGGTGAAAGTTCAGTGGACTGTCGCAAAATACAGAAATATGTTATATGCGTGGGGCAACAGCAAATGATATTGCCTTACGACTTAGGATGTGGGACATGTCTGAATATGGTACTGTAGTCATACATGCTGGCGGAACCGATGCTGGTTCTAGCAATCTTAATGGTGTCTATTCAATATTGAAAGAAGCTGTTGAAACTCTGCAGAAACAAAACATCAAAGTATATGTATGTACACTCTCTCCGATGAAAGACGCCGATATTGTCCCAACCAACGACATCATCAAACAACTCTGCCTTAAAACAAAGGCAGATTTAATAGAAGTGTACAGCGCGCATATATACGGAGACGGAAGCGTAGCAAACCACTACGTGCTACATGATGGCATGCATCTCAGCGCCAAAGGGGCCAGCACATTAGTAATATGCATAAACAAACAGTTGCTCATAATCAAAAGAAAGACAATTCCACAGGAACGCCCCCGTATAAACGCGCCAAGACGGATGCAACTACCGGAAGCCGGCAGCTCAGTCCGCGTTATAACTCCAGCCCTTTACGCTGCGATTCGTGTAGCATGAACAATCATAACACGCGGGACTGCAGACGATATCCATTACGCTGCGATTCATGTGGCATGAACAATCATAACACGCGGGACTGCAGACGATATCCATGGCGTAGCTCGACATCCGGCTATATAGGAAGTAGACGCCGAGACCTAGCAGAAAATCGAAACCGTGCGGATGCCAGTTACAAACATTTGCCATAGGAACTCAACGACAAACACTCAAACAAATATGAACTTTTAAAGGTGATATGTAGCAACTGTAACTCCATCATATGTACATGTAAATGTGATTTTATGTTAATGCTGGATCAGGAAGATCAATTTATCAATTTAGATTATAGTACGATCACAATATTAATGATAAAAGTACACATATCAATGACACAAATAAATGTCAACCACTTTGCATAAATAAAATGGTCAATGTTGTTAAACGCGAAAACATAGGTGTAAAATCATTAAATCGCGACAAAATGACCGTTGATCATCGATCTAAACATTTAAATTATGAGACTAAGATCAATTCATTTTTATATGAAAAAAGGGCTACATGTGGCCAATCTAAATAATCAACATATAATACTTAAAATTGATGAATTAAAATATCATTTATCTTTGCCCAATTCAACTAACATACTTGGACTCTGTAAAACATTTCTCACTGAAAATACTGACAATAATGTGTTAAAGATCGAGAATTTTACCTTTGAAAGAAATGATAGAAAAGGAAAAAAAGGTGGCGGTATTGTAGTGTATATTGCCAGCAAAATTGCATATTCACGTCGCCATGACCTTGAACATATCGATATAGAATCCATTTGTATTGAGATAAATTACCCCCGGATGCAAAACAATCATGGATTGATCTGTTTGATCTGTCTCTTGATAAAATGGATTTTTTAAATTATGAAATGCATATTCTTGGTGATATAAACAAAAATTACAGTCAAGATAAAAACTATGACAGCTTAAAAAATACAAAATGGCTCGATGTGATATTAAAATACGGATTAACTCAAAAAGTAAACAAAATCAACTAGAATAAGCAAAACGAGTTCGTCTCTAATTGATCCTATTTACACTAACAGATCTGAATGCATTGTTGAAGTTAACGTGCCATATTACAGTATCAGTGATCATTATCCGGTGTGTTTTACTCGCTCAGTAGGAAAAATAAAACACAGCCAAACTAATCATAACACTATTACTTACAGAAGTTTTAAGAACTTCAATGAACATGACTTCCAATTTGATTTAATAAATGCGCCACTAGGAGACCATAGAAACATTCAATAGCCCGAATGATTCATTACAGTTTCTTTATGGTATTATAAATAGTGTTTTATTGAAAAACGCACCGCTAAAAGAAAAGAGAATTAAGCGTGATATCCAGCCAGCATGGTTCAATGATGAAATAAAGGCTGCTTATTTTCCAACGAAATAAACTTCACCGCAAAAATAAATTCACCGAATTTAAAATAGTAAGAAATAAAATATTACCAATGATAAGAAAACATAAAAATATTTTTTTCAATGAAGCAATAAAAAGCATAAAGTCTCCAAGCATTGTATGGAAGAATTTAAAAGCTCTATGTAATGAAGTTCACTACGCTGCAAATTATTTTTTATCAAACAAACTTCGGTATAAAAACACTATTATTGAGGGTCAGAATAACATTTTAAATGCTCTAAATGAACATTTTACAAATATCTCAAATATTATTGACAAACCATCCTTGGTTACTGAAAACTTTTCAAATCTTCAGCAAACTTTTGATGATAAATTAAAACATGTAGTATTTGAAATTGATCATATAACGGCATATGAAGTAAAGAAAATTATAGATAATTTAAATCCAAATAAGTCTACAGGGTCAGATGGTATTGGTCCCAAAATTCTTAAATACTGTGGCGATTGTATTACACCAGCAATTGCCTATAACATCAATCAAAGTATTGATCAAGGATTTTTTCCGGATGCACTAAAAGAGGCGTGTGTCAAACCGATTTTCAAGAGTGGAGACAAAGAAGATCCAAATAATTATCGTCCAATTTCAATTTTACCGACCATATCCAAAGTGTTTGAAAGACATATTGCATCTCAGTTACAATCCTATTTTATAAAATATTTTATAATTCATGATACCCAATCAGGTTTTAGACAACAGCAATCGTGTCAAACGGCGCTCATTCATTTAATAGATTCATGGTTAAAAGATGTGGATGTAAAAAATAATGTTGGTGCGTTTTTTTAGATCTGAAGAAGGCATTCGATTTGGTAGACCACAATATACTTATACATAAACTGCATTTGTATCATTGTTCAAATCAAACGGTCAACATGTTTACATCGTACTTTTCAAACCGGACACAGTTCATGAAACAAGGTACTTTCACTACAAACAAATTGTTAGTGACATCAGGCCTACCCCAGGGTTCGATCCTGGGGCCGCTTGCTTTTTTAATATAGATCAATGATATTGCTGATACAACTACCAAAGGAAAATTTGATCTATACGCGGATGATTCCACTCTATATGAAGCTGACCATGATATCCTTAAAGTACAAACCCGACTTCAGGCTAATTTGAAAGCAATATATAGGTGGTGTGATAAAAATAATATGGCTCTACATCCCACTAAAACTAAATGTATGATTATAACTTCACATATTAAACACAAAGCACTAAATAACAACCATGTGCTATTACAATTAAACATTAATGATTCGCAAATAGAAAATGTTAACGTTCAAAAGATACTCGGAATTTATGTTGATAATACGTTATCGTGGAATGTACAAATATCAAAACTGAGTTCCAAAATTAATTCTAAAATTGCGCTTTTAAAGAAAATTGTTTATTTCTTGACGGATGATATGAATAAACTGTAATACAATGCTTACATCCTGTCGACCATTGACTATTGTTGCCTAATATGGGCTAAGGGGAACAACATCAATAAGATAAATAAGCTACAAGTAAGAGTAGCGCGAATAATAATGCATAGATCTTACAAAACTGGGTGCAAATCACTACTGAAAGAATTCCAATGGCTATCAGTTTCAGATAAATATCAGGATCACATAGCTGTTCTAGTATACAAAGCGAAATATAATATCGCTCCAAATTACATACGCAAATTATTAACCTTTTCCAGCAGTAACATATATAGCCTTCGATCTATTACAAACAGTGATTTAGTAACTCCCAAGCCACGTACAAATTATATGAAAAAAATCCTTTACATTTGTAAGTGCACAAGTATGGAATAGTGTGCCTGTACAGATTTGTTCATCTTCGTCTTTACATTCATTTAAATATAGATACAGATCACATTTATTGCAAAGTAATGTATTATCATTTAACGATTAATTGTTCAGATAACAATATAACAAAGTAAACATATAACTGAATTTTGAGTAAGAATCCGCTTATACTGTATTATTTCATGATCTTTAATATTGTTTCTAGAAAATTAACTAATGGAGTGTTTGTCGATGTATATATGCATATTGTGTGTGTGTGTGCGTGTGTGCGTGCGTGAGTGCGTGCGTGCGTGCGTGTATGATTTTTTGCAGAAGGCCACATTGAAAATAAGATGTATATGATGTATGTTGTATAACTCTAATGTGTTACCTTCTTTAAATAAAGCTTTTATTATTATTATTATTATTATTATTATTATTGTGTACACATAAAATCGATTCAAGCTAACCTGTAGCCTTATTGCCTACTGACAATTCCAAGTCGGTAACCCTGTCTTCACCATCATTCTGTTGTATATTATCTGTTCGATTGTATAATTAATTAAATATTGCTCCTTGTTTGTAGTACTTTGCGGACCTATGATGCCCTTCCGTTTGGACGCTATGGTTTCTATAGGACCCTATATCTCATTTTAAGGTAGAAATCCGCTTAAAGCTAGTCTCTATATCAATCGATTGTTTTTGTGTAGGCGTCTTTAATTGTAATTTCATGTTCACCAGCTCATGTTAAATTCGGGTATTTAAACTATCAAATATAGAGCAAGAAATTATTTACTGTATATACATCGACCAGTGCACATCGTACTTATACACAGGTAATAGTATTTTTTACAGAATAAAAAGGTTAGCGTCTTTCGGAGTTCAAACATATGACCTTCTGATTTCAAGTCCGGTGCTCTATCCCCTGAACTATAACGCTACTTGAGAAAATGGTTTAACTTAAAGACACATTTCGAGCCTATTGTATTTGAAGGGGGCGGGGGGGAGGGGGGATGGGGGGGGAGAATTTCTAAGAAATACATTTGCACAAGGAAATTGTGATTATTAGTTTTTTTGTCAAAGGATGAGGCCCGTCCCATAAAGAGTGTATAATAATGTAGTAAAATTATAACCGTTTTGCATTTTATGTGCACTTGTATATATGTTAAAACAACTATGTATAGATTGATTTTCTTAAAAGACCCGTGTTAACAATTAATAGTTTTTTTTGTAATTTTAGCACAATATACTCTATTATCAGTTACTTCTCTGCCATGTTTTAGTAAATCTCAAATGCAAGAAACTCATCGGGACTTCACAATTCAAAAATCGTTGTCATCTGTCAGTGTTTTTGATCACCTGAGCCGAAGGCTCATTGATATATCTTGGAATCACTCTTCATCGTCATCCGTCCGTTGTCAGTCCGTCGTCGTCATTATATGTTGGTGCTGACGACTTTTTCTCGGAAACCGCTTGTCGGAATTCAACCAAATCTTATATGATTTCATTAAACTGGATTGTATAGTTACACCAACAGCTAAGGTCATTTGACGACATTCCAGCTTTTTATTGGTGGAGGAAGATCCCAGGTGCAAACCCGGGCATTTTTTCGTGCACGGGCGCGCACCTGAGTAGAACCACCGATGTTCCGCCAGCAAGCTGGATAGCTTGATACTCACATACTAAACAGTCCTGGCCCCATGGGGAATCGAACCCACAGCAGTGGGGGACATGTGATTTCAAGTCTGAGACCACTCAACCACGGACGACCCCAAGTTTATGTGAAGCATCATTATATGTTTGTTCGAATGATGCACCTGAGGACATAAATGCCCCCTCAATGGGGCTTATCAGTTTCATTTAACAAATCTTAAACAATCTTCTGCAAAAATACAAGATATAGAGCTGTGATATTTTGCAAGTGACATCGTCTTATCGTCCTCCAACTAGTTTGTTCTAATGAGGTCAAATCTGGACCCGTCCCAGTGTCCTAATCATTCACATGAACGTTAATGAAGCATACGTTTTGAGTCATGCTCCGGACTAAATGTGTGACGCACGGACGCACACACGGACGGACGGGAAAAGCGGCGACTATATGCTCCCCCATAATAAACAATCAAGTGTTTTTAGTTACAATATATTTTATATCAACTAAGGTAATAGTAAATGAAAAGAAAAAAACTGTGATGGGGCTTCAATATAATGTCTCGTTGGTAATCAGTCAGCGAGAAGTAAGCAGTTAAAAAGCATGCTATCCATGATTTTCAACGACTACATTCAGTTGGGAAATGTGTCTTTAACATATTTGACCGTAACTCAAGATGGATCAATAAATATGTAGTCCATCTTGTCGCACGTGTAAATTAACATTGCCTGGTGTAATACTGTGTTATCAATATGAAACCAATGATTCGCCTCAAAACAACCAGAGCTCGACTTGTTATTAAGCAAATGATCATTTTGTGTAAGCGAGCTTGTTATTACGTAATGCCTATTTAGTTGTAAAACTGCTACAACATACCAATAAATAGCCGTGGTCTAGTGGTTTAGCGTACATCCTTCTAAACTTACAAGTGAAAGCCTATGGTTCAAATCCCGTTCCGGGCAACTATTTTTATCACATATATTCTGAAGCCGTATATTTATCGATGTTACCTGTAACTTTTGCACAAAAGCAATTTTAGTGGTCAATTCCGTTTTTTAAGTGAACGCCCAGTGAAAATGTACACTCAAATTTAAGCGAAATAACAGTGAAATTTAATGAAAAAATTGGGCAAATTAACAGTGAAATAACAGTGAAATCTCGGTGAAATGTCACTGGAATTTTACTGTAATTGTAGTGAAATTTCACTGAAAGAATTGGGCAAAATAAAAGTGAGTTTCAGTGAAATCTTGTTGAAATTACAGCAGTATTGGTC